>PVLC010047218.1:0-11142 GCA_004027655.1 Graphiurus murinus
TGTGTGTGTGTGTGTGTGTGTGTGTGTGTGTGTGTGTGTGTGTGCATGCACATGCCTGCTGTATTTTTCCCATAGCCAGGAGCGAGAGAGACAGGAATTATCTGCTTCTAAATTTGAAAGGTGAGTATTAAGTTTTATGCCATTCATCTGTCCACAATAACCCAAGGCTGCTTCCGTCTGGATTAGCTACGAAAGGTCAAACCATTTCTTTTTCCAAGCAGAGAGGGTTTTTATACCAGTCTCATAAGTTACATTGCTTGACAGAGGTCCCTCCTTTCTCCCCAGTCCTCAGAAGGGAGCTCAGATATATTGTCGGTCAGATGTAAGAAGAAAGAC
Source organism: Graphiurus murinus (assembly GCA_004027655.1). NCBI lineage: Eukaryota > Metazoa > Chordata > Mammalia > Rodentia > Gliridae > Graphiurus > Graphiurus murinus. Next base: position 337 of record PVLC010047218.1, read on the forward strand.
CAAGGTCCCTTCCCACCTGGGACAGGTGCCTCCTGCTGAGCTGCCTGGAGGAGTGGGGCGATTGAGAGGCTTAGGGCTAAGGGACAGTCACATGAGAGTTGATTGGAGAAGAATGACCAGACTGGATGAGAATGCTAGCCGTCATCCCCAAGTATCTACAGGGTCATGATGAAGGACAAGGGTAGAGCTATTTCAGACTCAACAAAGAACAGAACTGTGGAGTTGTAGGGGGCAGATGGTGCCAAGTGTGACAGGCCATGCTATGGGGGAGTTGTCATAGTCCCGTGTGCTCCCCGAAGTAGCAAACGCCCATCACCAGGTGTGTCTAAGCAGAGAAGGGAAAGCATGTGCAAGCCAGTGTTGGCAGGATTCCGATACCTGTGATCCTCTGGTAGGATTCAGAGTCTCAGCTTTCTTCCTTTTTCCTGGCGTTCTTTACAGTTTTCTTGTGGGGCATTGGGAGTAATTGCTTTCCTGTACCTTGTAGGAACTCGGGAGGAGCCAGGGCAAGCTTTCTATGTGCTCTGAGCCTTGATGGTTAAAATTGCTTTGCAAGAGTTGGGCATGGTGGCATATGCTTGTAATCCTAGTACTTGGGAGGCTGAGACAGGAGGATCACAGGTTTGAGGACAGCCTCAGTAAGTAGTGAGACTCTCATCAACTTAGTGAGACCTTGTTTCCAAATAAAAAATAAAATCGGGCTGGGGGTGTAGCTCGAAGGTAGAATTTCTCTGGGCTCAGACCTCAGTACCACACGCAAAAAAATTGCTTTGCACACTTGGGAAAGCTCTTCTGGGCCTTATCGGCTTTAACTTTGAAAAGTATTATTTCTGCATCACTGTATGATCTCCTAGCATCTTTCCTGCCTGGACATTTTGCTTTCCAGTTACTTTTGAAGATGTATGGTGACGTGTGTGTGTGTGTGTGTGTATGTGTGTGTGTGTTATTTTACTGGGGATTTAACCCAGGGGCATTCTGTCTCTGAGCTACACCCCCAGCCCTATTCTATTTTTTTTTTTTTAAACAAGGCCTAAGTTACTGCGTGCTGTTGGCCTTGAACCTGTGATCCTCCTGACTCAGCCTCCCAAGTACTGGGATTACAGGCACTGTAATGACAAGGCTTGCTAGTTTCTCAGTGTCATCTCTTTCTTGGGTGACCCTTGTCTCTTCCCCAGCACCCTGTTCTGTCAGAGAAAGCAGGCAGGAGAATGTCTTGAACAAGTGTTTTGCCAGAGAGAGTCAAAGAGGCAGGCCCAACTTAAAGATGAAGTCCCCTTCCATTTTTGTAGTCTGTCTGGATTTTGATGTGTGATTCCCCCGTGGAGGAATTCTTAACACGTGCTGGGTTCTCTGTGTGCTTGGCGGGACGTGATGGAGCCCCTGCCCTGCAGCGTTTGGGGTTCTCCCTGGGAGGTGGAGCACAGGTGACACCTGTGGCAGCCACCTGCATGCTGGGATCCAGGAGACTCACCTTTTGAAATACTGATATTTTTTTTCCTCTGGGCTCCAGTTAATCTGTTTGCCCACCCCATGTAGTTTATCAGTGCCAAGTCGTGAAAGTCATGATCCTTTAAATAGTTCTGGGGGTTTCCTGTACTATGGAAAGAATCCCATCTCCCATCTTAGAGACTGAAGGTCAATATAGGTCATTGAACCTTGGAGACACGGGCCCTGTTCCCATGTCATGTGAATCCTTTCCAGCTGGCCAGCTACCCTGTGCTGTGTACACCTGGTCCTCAGCTGAGGCCAAAGACCTCAGCCAAAGAATAGACAAATTTAGCCAGTCATGTTTATCCATCCTTCTGCTTCAGGCTCAGCCCTTTCCTAAGCAGATGAAGGAAGAGTTGGGTTCTGGGAGCAGCCTTCCAGAAAGAGATGGCTTGAGCATCCGCTAGGTTGTTGAGGGTCTTGCTAAGTTGCTGAGGGTCTCGCTAAGTTGCTGAGGCTGGCCTTGAACCTGTGATCCTCCTGTCTCAGCTTCCCAAGTCCTGGGCCTGGCTCAACCCGGTCTTTTCTGGTGCTTACTCCCTCCATCGTCTCTCCTGAAGCCAGGAGCTCCGTCTCCATCGCTGGGTATACTCACACTCCAACTCGCTCCTGCTACGGCTCTATTTCTAGCTAAAGTACTGACAACTTTGACACTCAAAGAGTTTAACAGCTATTTCAGTGTCTATTTCTGCTCAAAGAATCGCTGTCTCTATTTTCGGAAGCCAGATGACGCAAAGAATAGGTAACTCGATCGGGAACTTTTTGCCCCTCATAAACCACTGGCTCAGATCACAGCCAGGTTGCCAGGGATCCAAACATATGCTGCCTCGAACATCCGTGAGATGAGCGCGACGTGGGGCAGTTCTCTTTGATGTTTGGTGAGTATTTACGTAGAAAGAGAGACCGCCTGAAAAAGACACAGTATTAGATATTTTCCCGACATGATCTCTGCTCCTTTGTGTAACAATGCGGAGAGGCATGGGGAGTTCAATTTTCTTAAACATCGAGAAAGTGCCTTGTTTGAATATTTGAATTCAGGTCTTAAGGCTAGAGGCCAAGTTCTTTCCATCACGATGCTGTTTCTTGGACGGAAGAGTGAAACCAGTTCTGTGTCTTCTCCTGCCTTCGATTCAGTGTTGCCGCCCGGCTCCCACTGGCAGTGGGAAGCAGGTGCAAGTCCTCATGAGCGGATAATTTGGTAAAGAATGTACCACCTGGAAGCACCGAGCAATATGGTTCTCAGGCTTACTTCTAGATCATGCCCACAGCAAGAATCTTTGCTTTTTCTGAAGACATTGCAAGCTATCATTTATTTTATTTATGTGATCCCGTACTCGATGAAACTGAAGGCTCAGGAGATCAACAAGATGGCACCTTCCAGGTGTGTGCCGCAATGTCACACGGCGTCCTGTAGGGGGAGCCAAGCCACTCACCAGCTTTAGCAGTTGCATTTAAGGCAGTAAGACCTTTCATTCTCTTTCCCACAGATTTCCAGCTGCAAGAAATGTCATAAATATGTTACTTATACAAAAACAGACTATCAGTTGGACGTGGTGGCCCAAGCCTGTAATCCTAGTACTTGAGAGGCTGATATAGGAGAATTGCAGGTTCGTAGCCAGCCTCAGCAACTTAGTGAGACCCCCTACAACTTAGTGAGACCCTGTTAAAGAATAAAATAGGACTGGGCATGTAGCTCAGAGGTAGGATGCCCTTTAGTTCAGTTTCTGGTACTACAAACAAAACAAAACAAAACACCAGAGTATGTATTTGGAGGAAAGGAAAGAGAAAGTCCCTGTTGGAAGAGATAGCTCTGTACAGGCTAGAGGGCTTCTAGGAACTTTCTCTCCTCCCATGTCTTCCTTTCCAACCCATCTCAGGGTCATAGGCACCACCATTCACACAGAGAAGATTTATTTCTGAACTGAAGTCAGTTTTACTTCATAGGAGTTTGTAAGCATGGGTACTATGTCTTTGGTTACATTGCATGTTCCAGATTCCTGAAAACAATTTAAAAGAAAGAGAAGGAAAGAAAAAGATGTAAGTCATTAGATTGCTGAGGACAGTATGCTAAAAATAGGTGGGAATCTCGGTAGCTTCTGAGAGAAGGAGACGTCATGGTGAGGCCAGGGTCTAGGAGTGGAGAGTTGACTAGGGATCCCGCACAACCGGGAGTTAGCCTGAAATAGAACATCTGCAGGAGGTTGGTACTTAGGAGGCAGGAGAGGGTTATCTGTGAGAGAGAAGATGAGGATGAATGTTGAAAAACTCACTTTGCTTGGTTTCAAGTGCACTTGAGAATTTGTCCTAGCACCTGAGATTCTATCCTCATCAGAAACGAAAATTGCAATGTGAAGATAAGACAATAATAATAAAAAAAGATCAGACAGCCTTTTCCATGCAGTCTCACTGTTGTTGTCTACTTACTATCCGTCCCTTTCTCCCACTCTTACTTCCTAACAGAATTTGCTTTAGTTAGTACATGCGACCACCTCTGGGGAGTCATGTTCCCAGGGCTGGTGGAGGCAGGGCCAGCCCATTGGCGGAGACGCAGGTTCTAAGCCAGTCAATGTACTCTACCCTCTTGGGAATCTTTGGTTCAGATACGGGCAAATGACAGTAAAACAGGAGGGAAAATCTGCTGGGGGCTACTAGGAAGAGTTAACTTGCTTTTTAGAAAAGATACAGAGAGGAGCTGGCTTCTTCCTCTCAATGTTTTCATGTCTGGATGATGTCACAGCTGGAATAAATGTAGACTCTTTCAGTTGTGTGGAAGACTGGCCCATGAGCGAAATGACCCACCCCAAATGGCAGAATGAGGAAGATCCTGGTCCTGAACCTTGTTGAGCTCGTAAGTCAACTGACCCTGCAGTCACTCACCTCTGACTTCTTTCTCTGTGGCACGATGAACTCTCTTTTTACTTTTTCTCAACTTTGTAGAGGTGGAATTGATAAATAAAAATTCTATGTATTTAAGGTATACAACTTGGTTTTTTGACACATTGTATACATTGTAAAATGATGGTTGAAATCAAGATAATCACCCATCACCCTTTTCTTTTTTGGTAAGAACACTTAAGATTTACTCTCTTGGCACATTTCAAGTATTTAATACAGTATTGATAACCTTTTTATGTTTGCTGAGGTAAACTTACATACATATGCTATATCTTTTTTGCCTGGAGTTCTATGAATTTTGAAAAGTGCATTAGAGTTGTTTACTTGTTATGCATTGTTAAGGCAGTCTCCTGATTAATTTATTCAGAAAATATTTATCATGCATAAACTGTACCAGCCAGGTTCTGTGTAGAATATAAAATGAGGCACGGCATGGTCCTATACCTCAAGGAACTACTTGTTTATTTCACAAGAAATATACAAATGAAGGAAGATTCTATAATGGCAGTTCTCTGAAAATCTAATGACAGAATCCTTAGTTTCAGTTCATTCATTCACTCACTCCTTCGATAAGCATCTATTAAAAGCCTGTTACATGTCTGTCTTTGTTGATGTATAGATGGATAAAGCCCACCCATTCCTCAAAGAGAGATAGAAATACAAATTAAAACTTATAATACAATGAAATCTTTTCTAGAGTTTTCTATAGAGTTTCTATAACTTTTTTTTAATCAGTGCATTAATTATGGGAGATAGAGATTTCTACTTTATAGTCAATCTCTGTGTGCTTTCTCTATTTTTCTAGTTTATAAGACCTTTAAGGGAGTCCATAATCAATGTTTGGTTCCTCTTTGTGTCCCAGGATATTTAGAATTTTTTTGTCTATAGTAAATGCTCAACTAAGTATTTATGGATAAGTTGAATATTTGTTGAGTAAACGGGCCACCTTTAGCAAGCCTTGAAGGATGTATTTGCCTTCAATGCCTACCTGGGTCCTCCAACTAAAGTAATGTGATCAGGCAAAAATCAAAGGCACAAGTATTTGTGAAAAAGAGTTTAAAATATAAAGTTATTATTAACAACTATTTTTATTCTGTCTTTCCTAACTTTTAAAATAAACCAAGTGCTCCATCTCTAACTTTTGACAAAAGCCAAATGTTCTATCTTGTTGACGTTTGACCAAATAATTATATAATGATATTCCATTGACCTTTATTTGGGTATGATTTGTTACATTGGCTGAATCTAACCTTGTCTGACATTGATATATAATTTTCCATAATTCAGTATATTTTTAGAATTCTTTAGATGATATTCATAATCTCCTGCAACATGACCTATGGATCCACTCAGTTTTAACATCTGGCTTTTGAGGGCCTACTATGTGCTAGAATATATAATCTGATTTTGTTCTCACAACAGCCTTATACATTTTTCAATGCCCCCCAAACATCTATTTCAAGTGCTAGTAATATAAATAATCTTCTTTCCTTCCTTTTCCCCTCCTTTCTTCCTTTCTTTCTTTCTTTATCTCTCTCTCTCTCTCTGTCCTTTTCCCTCCTTTCCTTCCTTCCCTCTTTCCTTTTTTAAATGGTACTGGGAGTAGAATCCACGGGCTTTCTTCTCTGAGCTACACCCCCAGCCTTATTTTATTTCTTATTTTGATACAGGGCCTCACTAAGTTTCTGAAGCTGGCCTTGAGCCTATGATCCTCCTGTTTCAGCCTCACAAGTACTGGGATTACAAGCGTCGGCCACCGTGCCCAACTTAACAATGCACCTCTTTGAAAATGGTATTTGCACTCCAGTGAGCCTGCATCTTTCATAGGCATTTGGAGAACAAAGAGATGTGGTTGAGTTAAGTAGGTAACTAATTTAAACCCTCTCCTTCTTATAGAACCTTAATAAATTATTAGAATCCATTTGCTTCCACCGCCTGTGTGTGTTTATTGTATTTTATTTGCATCTAAACATTGGGTCTCCCAGGAAAAAGTGTCAGAGTAGTGTCAGAATCTGAAGCGAAAGTGGAAAGGCTTGGGTGCTGAGGGGACTTGGAGATGAAAGAAGTTAGTGATGAACTCAAGAAATTGGGGTGAAAGGAAGATGACAGACTGACTTAGTAGAGACATTAGCCCGAAAGTTTCCTAACATAGGGAGCACTCAGGTGCATCTGTTGGGTGAGGTGCAGGAGCCTGAGGGAAATCCATTTCCTGACTGAAGAAGCCAGGTTGGCAGAGGGCTAATCCTGGAATTAGAGGGACCATTTTCCCTTCAATTCACACAAGGATGAAGAAGGCTGCAAAGGCACAGAGATCATCGAAATGGACATCAGTGCTGATAGCCTCTTCCGGTCAAGGTCACAAGCTTGTCTGCCTTTCTCTATTAAGAACAGGACCAGACATGAGTCAGCATTTTCTACAGTCCTGAAGTGGGGCTGAAGCCAAGAGCTGAAGCCAGAAAGGTCTACGTGCCCAGCATTCAAAATCCAAGGACCTGCCAGATCTTCCTTGTTGGACTAGTTCAGACCTAGACTCCCCTACCCACCTTTGCTCTTCCCTTTGACACCATAAGAGGCCCAGGAGACTAATAGTGGAAAGGGGACACCGTGCAGGTGCCTGGAGAGAGACTTTGTCCTTCCTGCCTGGAGGACGGCCTCTCTCCCTGTCCAAAGGGACACGAAAAAGATTGCCCAAGAATTGTGAAGATAGGGGTTTGGGCGTGAAAAGAAATTCCCGGCATTTCATTCTTCATCTGGTTCCTGCTCAGCTATCGGCCTCTGACCTTTCCTGTGCTACCTGAAAAAGGAAAACAGAATCGGGAGAGGTGGTTTGCAGGACAGTCTGCCCAGGAGGGGTGCCAAGAGGGGCCTTCAAGTTCCTGGTTCCCAGAAAATGTGGAGACACATCCCATGCGTGCCCACACTCCCAGTGTTCACTGAGGGATGAGTGGGATTGGGGAGCCTAAATATGGGGCTAGCTTAGGGGTGGGAGTTGAGGCAAATGTGTACCCCCATTATGAGGCTGTGGCTAAGCCTGGAGCTCGCTGAGAAGGAGGTCAGGCCCAACGGGATTGTTGATGCCGAGGAGATCCATGCTGGACAGAAGCCAGGCTCATCAGTGGGGCCGGTGACAGCTGTCACTCATCCTGATCCAGCCCGGAGGCCATAAGCTAGAGTGGCTGACACACGTGTGGACAGTAACACTGTCCTGGTAGGAGGCTGTTTGACCAGCCTGCTGGAGCTGTAGACAGCCCTTGGCAGCACTGAGGTGTGTGAATGGAAGAGATGACTCTTAAGCTGAATTTGATGTAAAAAAAAAAAATTATAAATGAAAGGATCAAGCTTTAAAAGGAGACAGTTCTCATAACCATGGTATTCAGGAAAGTTAAGAAATCAAGCCACAATATTGTTAGAGGATCCACTACTTAGGTGGATAGGACCAAACTTAGTACAGTTGGCAGCTGTCATTGGAAGAAACGAAAGTTTCCTGTTTATCATCCCCAGGAAGAGACGCTTCCCGCCAATCAATAACAAATAAAGAGGCTTGGGGTTAAAGCCCATATGCTGTAATGTGAGCCTCTCCCAGGCAGGGACCACATCTCTATTAATATTTCCTCTATAATCCTCTATACAGCTGAGATCACTGTTGGACACCTAATCAGTGACAAATACCTATTGATCCAAGTTAGCTGATCAAATCAACTTTTGTAAGGGTGAGCAGAATAAATTTTACCTCTGCAGGTTTATGTGGGCTAGCAGAGAGCTACGTCTGTGTTGAATTAGTGTAAAAGTGTAAGCAAGGGATAGTGAGACATTCCATCACGCTCAAGGCCGATCCTTATACTGTCCTCAGAGCCTCACTGTCAAGCTCCGCTTGTCCCCCAGCATGGGGTTCAGTCCATGTCCAGTTACTGCGTAAGGCCTTTAAAAGACTGAAGTCCTGCTTTGGCAATCTGATTTCATTTATTCAACAGTGTCGCAAGCCTTCTATGCATTAGGAACAGGGGCAGGGGATCCAGAATGAGCAAGGCGCTCCTGTGTTAGGGTTTAGCAGGGGACATACATTAATGAAAGAATCTCATTACCGATATATAAACACACAGTGGAGAAAGCATGATGGAGGATAAAGGCCCGGCTCCAGGAGAGTGCAGGGCGGAGGAGGAGGCAGAGGAGGAGGGCAGAGGAGGAGGGCGGCCTCGCTTGGCGATAGGAGTCCGGGGCCCAGAGCTACCGGGTGAAGAGCAGTTACCTGGTTGAGGGCATTTGGGATGGGATTTGTGGGGGAGTGGTGCTCCTGACCTAAGGAACCCCAGGTACAAATGTCCTTCAGGGTGGGGAACATGGCTTCCTTGAGGAGCTCATCAGTAGTTCCTGGACAAATCAGAAGCTAATTAATGCTAGCTTGATTTCACTGTGATGGGTAAATTGCCCATCTGGACACCACCCCAGGGTTTCTCACGATCCCATCCAGGAGTCACTAAGGCTCCGATGGTCCCTCCAGGTCCTCCCTTGCCCCGCTGAGTTGAAGGTTTCTTGAAGGAAGCCTGTGTGGGCCTGTCTTTTCTCCATAATAGAAGAGGTGCTTGCCACGTTGGCCACTATACATTATCGTGAGGGTGAGAGTGATCGTGACTTCTCCTGTCCTCCTATGAGCTGGGCTCGGGGCCAGATGTTTCTACACATATTTTCTCACTTTGTCTTTTCAAGACAATCCCCCTAGTAGAAATTATTATCTTCTCTCTACAGGCTAGTCCCTCAAAATTCAGGATTAAGTAACTTCTCCAAGGTTATTCGGCTCACAGATGGCAGGAGGAAGATTTAGAGCCAGGCCTAAGTCCAAAGTCTGTGCTCCTTATAAAATCTTCCTGCCTTCCTCATTTGGTGGCAAGTGAAGTTCCGCCGTTGCATTTGTTCCTTTGTGTAGGCCCCCTATGAATGGAAGGTCCAGTAAAATTGCAAACATGACCCAGATCAGGGACACATTAAGACACCCCCCCCCCAAATCTTGCTCTGTTTTGAAGACAAAACAAGTCATATTCCTATGGGATCTGCACAGAACAGACAATTTATGCAAAGGTAACATGTTTTTAACATCTAAGATTTAACCATATTTTTTAGTTTACCGAGCCCTTTGTATATAGAGCTGTATTAATCCTTACAACAGATCTCTCGTCATTTTAGCTTCATCTCAGTTTATAGGTGATGGGATGGAGCGTAAGAGAGGACCAGTAATTTGTCTAACATCTAATAATAAATGGCCAATCAGGGACCAGCCCAACTCTTGACTTCACAGCTAACTATCCTCACACCACTCCAGGTTGATTTTGAGTGATCTCTGAGGTTCATAGGACCAAAACAAACAAACAAACAATCCAAAAAAAGCCTCTACTCCCCCTCCCCCCATGCTTGACCTTCTCCAAGTCAATCACACTTCTTAACCGAGTTAAGATCTGATAATGATGCTTCTAGGATGGGAACCACTAATTAGACTTTTAAATTGTTATCATGGACCATTTTTCTGGTTAAACTTTTACATTGTTCAATGTCACTCTTTAAAGGTTTTCAAATATTTGTTGACAGCAAGAGTGTGGAAAAAGACGGAAGGCTGGAGAGGGGCCTCCGGCATTAAATCCTATCCTCAAATAACTTACCGTGGATCACTTATTCATTCAAGCATTCTTCCTGTCATTCATTGCATATTCTTTAAGCGCCCGCCAGGGCTGTTCCCAGACAAACCCACAAAGGGGACGAAACCTCTTCCCACATGCAATTCACAGGCAGGGCAACAGTTTTGCTACGTAAAGCGATGGATAAATGAAATGATGTCAGCCCATTGTAAGAGCTATGAAGATATTAACCAGGTGGATGGGACCCAGAGTGGTCGGAGGGGGAGGGGGAGCAAAGGCCGATTCCTACTGAGTGGAGGATCAAGGCTTTTCTAGGGGGGCAAGAAGCCCGGGCATTGCTAGGAGAGCGAAGGAGTTACAGCGGCTCAGAGTTGGGTCAGTAAAAGGCCTGGAGGAATTCAGAGGACAGAAGCGTGGATGGCGTGAGCAGGACACAGTTAGCAGAAGGCACGACAGTAGGGGACAGTGTGGGAGTGGACGGCGGGGCAGATGACAGGGCTGCAGAGGCCAAGGCTCGGTGAGTCCGAGTTGTAACGGGCAGCCGTCAGAGGATTTGCAGCAACATGATTAGGTTTTTGTTTCAAAAGGGTCATGATGAAGAGAATGGTCCGTGGGGAGTGAGGGTAGGATGGGGAGACTACTGTAGGAGAAAATATGCAAATAACCTCCCTCGGACACATGAGGGCTCGGAGCCAGGCAGGGGTTGGCCAACTCTCACCCAGGGACCAAATGGGGCTTTTCACAAAGTTTGCCAATGCTTGGACTAGGAGGTTTCAAACGGTGATTGGATTCAGAGGCC
>PVLC010047219.1:0-11164 GCA_004027655.1 Graphiurus murinus
TTTTTTTGCGGTACTGGGGATTGAACTCAGGGGCATTCTACCTCCGAGCTATACCCCCAGCCCTATTTTTTATTCTTTATTTTGAAACCGAGTCTCACTAAGTTGCGGAGTGCCTCACTAGGTAGCTGAGGCTGGCTGCGAACCCGGATCCTCCTGTCTCAGCCTCCCGAATGCTGGGATTACAAGCGTGCGCCACCACACCCGGCTCTGGCTTTTGTTTTTTATTTTTTATTTTTGGAGTGCTGAGGATGGAACCCCAGGGCCTTGTGCATAGCAAGCAGGAGCTTTACCACTGAGCTGCATCCCCAGGCCCCTCCATTTTTAGAATAACGCCTCCCTTTCTGGGTCTCTGAGCTCTGCCTCACTGTCTCTCTTGGCCCTAGATCCTGGGATACAAAGCTGCAGAGTTCTGCCCAGAACCACAGGTGGTTTGGCAATCTGATCTCCAGCCCCAGGGGTTCTGGATTAGGACCTCCAAACCTTGAGCAGGGGCCGAACTCTAATGTACTTTTTTTTTTTTTTTTTTTTTTGCGGTACTAGGGATTGAACTCAGGGGCATTCTACCTCCGAGCTACACCCCCAGCCCTATTTTTTATTCTTTATTTTGAAACTGAGTCTCACTAAGTTGCAGAGTGCCTCACTAGGTAGCTGAGGCTGGCCACAAACCCGGATCCTCCGGTCTCAGCCTCCTGAATGCTAGGATTAAAAGCGTGCGCCACCACGCCCGGCTCTAATGTACTTATAATGCACAGTCCTAAGCCAGGCATGGTGGCCCACGCCTGTAATTACACTACTTGGGAGGCTGAGAGAGGAGGATTACAGATTTGAGGCCAGCCTCAGCAATTTAGCAAGACCCTATTTAAAAAAAAAGGGGGGGGGGAGATGTGCTGAGGGTGTAGTTCAGAGGTAGAACACCCCTTGGTTCAATTTCCAAAAAAGAAAAAACAGAGTCCTAAGTCTCCAACAGCAAAAATTTTTATTCAGTTGTTCTGGGGGACAGCCTGTACTACCGCACCTTTCACAAGAACCTGAGGGGATCCTCTGTTGATGTCCAAAGACTTCAACTAGATTTCCAGGCATTAAGAGCTAAACCAGCCGGGTGTGGTGGCACACGTTTGTAATCCCAGTACTTGGGCGGCTGAGACTGGAGGATCCGGGTTCGTGGCCAGCCTCAGGTACTTAGTGAGGCCCTCCGCAACTTAGTGAGACCCTGTTTCAAAATAAAGAATAAAAAATAGCCGGGCGTGGTGGCGCACGCTTGTAATCCCAGCATTCGGGAGGCTGAGACTTGAGGATCCAGGTTCGAGGCCAGCCTCAGCTACCTAGTGAGGCACTCCGCAACTCAGTGAGACTCTGTTTCAAAATAAAGAATAAAAAGGGGCTGGGGGTGTAGCTCGGAGGTAGAATGCCCCTGAGTTCAATCCCCAGTACCGCAAAAAAAAAAAAAAAAAAAAAAAGAATAAAAAATAGGGCTAGGGGTATAGCTCGGAGGTAGAATGCCCCTGAGTTCAATCCGCAGTGCCACACACACACACACACACACACACACAAAAAAAAGTAGGGCTGGGGTATAGCCCAGAGGAAGAATGCCTCTAATAAAATAAAATAAAGTTACAAAATAAAAGGCAGGAGCCGGGCATGGTGACGCACACTTGTAATCCCAGTACTTGAGAGGCTGAGACTGGAGGATCCTGGTTCGAGGCCAGCCTCAGCTGCTTAGTGAGGCACTCCGCAACTTAGTGAGACCCTGTTTCCAAATAAAGAATAAAAAATGGGGCTGGGGGTGTACCTCGGAGGTAGAATGCCCCTGGGTTCAATCCTCAGTACCAATAAATAAATAAATAAATAAATAAATAAATAAATAAATAAATAAATAAATAAAAGGCAGGATGGACAAGGAGAAAAGGGAGGGAGGGGGAGACAAACTGGGCCAAGGTTAGGGTTAGGGCTGGCCTCCAGGCCTCCATTCATAAAACCATCTGAGAAAAAAACCTGGGGAGAATGAGAACCAAGCCCTCCCGAGCTGCAGAGCTCGTTTACTTCTCACCCGCCCTCCTTCTGAGGTGAGACACGAAGCCTGGAACTCTACTTGGAAGTTCTGCCCCCTTCCTCTCTCAGTCATGGGCACTTGCTTAAGCCCTGCCGGCCCCTGGAGCTCTAGGAGCTGGTGAAGCAGGCTGCGGCTGAGATTGCTCTAGGACATAGAAATCCCCAGCTGCAGTAGCTTACCATAGTATTCTTGGGCAGAAAGCCACACCATTCCAAGAGGCTGGGAACCAATAGCTCTTCCCGTCTTCAAACAGGTTCTGATATATCACCGGACACCTGTGTGTTTGGGTGACATGCGTGTGCATGTATGCACTTACACACTCCTGCACACCCTTGCACACGGGAGTGGATGCTTTTTATTAGTCTTGGAGGGGGCAGAGGCCTAGAATATGTAAAAAATTAAAAACTTGGGCTGGGCGTGGTGGCGTACGCTTGTAATCCCAGCATTTGGGAGGCTGAGACCGGAGGATCTGGGTTCTCGACCAGCCTCAGCTACTTAGTGAGGCACTCCACAACTTAGTGAGCCCTGTTTCAAAATAAAGAATAAAAAATAGAACTGGGGGCATAGCCCGGAGGCAAAATGCCCCTGAGTTCAATCCCCAGTACCACACACACACACACAAAAAAAAAAAAAAAAAAAAAAAGAATTTCTAGCCTGGCACCGTGGCAAGAGTCTTGTGTCTCTTTTAGGGAACTAACCAGCCTCTAAAATCATCAGCAAGCCAGGTGCGGTGGAGCGTGCCTATAAACCCAGTACTTGGGAGACTGAAACAGAAGCGTTGCAGATTCAAGGCCAGCCTCAGTAACCTAGTGAGACCCTTAGTAACTTAGACCCTGTTTCAAAATAAAAATAGCTTGAAAGTAGAATGCCCCTGGGTTCAATCCCCAGTGCCTCCCCCCCCCCAAAAAAAAGTTCTGCATTGTATATCCTAAAGGAAGTAAAGAGTTGGCTGGGCGTTGTGGCACATGCCTGTGATCTCAGTACTTGGGAGGCTGAGGCAGGAGAATCTCAGGTTCAAGGACAGCCCTGGTAAGTAGTGGTACTCATCAACCTAGTAAGACCTTGTTTCAAAATAAAAATAATAGCCCGGTGTGGTGGCGAACACTTATAATCCCAGTACTTGGGAGGCTAAGTCTGGAGGATCTAGGTTCACAGCCAGCCTTAGCTACTTAGTGAGGCCCTCTGCAACTTAATGAGACCCTGTTTCAAAATAAAGAATAAAAATAAATAAATAACAGGGCTGGGGGTGTAGCTCAGAGATAGAATGCCCCTGGGTTCAATACCAAAAAAAGAAGAAGTTCAATACAAAGAAGAAGAAGAAGAAGAAGAAGAAGAAGAAGAAGAAGAAGAAGAAGAAGAAATAATAATAATAATAAAGTGTTTTACATAAAGTATGGGTTGTTTGCTCCCATTTTCCTAAAGTAAGAAGATTTGGGCCTGGCTATGAGGATCAGACATCGGGCAGTATGGAGGACTGATTGCTCTCCTACACTGCGCTTTCTAGATTGTTCCAGAGTTTGGCGTTATCTCGTAGATTAGCCAGGTATTTTGCTGTCTGTCCCCTGCTGCTTGCCTTTTGGTCCTCACTGGATTCATTAGCTTCCTTAGCGACTCCACCAGAGGCAGCAAAGGGAGGAGAGAATCAGGTCCGTTCATTGAGGCTTCCTAAGTAGTTTTGATAAAAACGTACTCATTTTAACCACCCCTCCTAAGTAGATCTTATTTATTTTTTTAATTTTATTTTTTTAATTGGTGCATTGTAATCATACATCTTTGTTAGGTACAAGCTGGTAAAGGCCTACATGTACACATTTCTCATTTAACCCTTCCCCAATTCCCGCCCTACTCCCTCGCCTTTCCTCCTTCTCAGGTTCAGTTTAGTGATTGACTTTGATATGTTTGTGAAAGTACATCATGTGCAGTAGAGTATTTCCCTCCCCCCCCCCATCATCTTCAGTTAAGTCAACTTCTTTGCTTATCTAAGGTTTCTCCTTCTTCTTCTGGAGTCCTGTTTATGTCCCATCTTCTCCCTAACATCCGCATATTAGGGAGAACATACGATTTTTTACTTTTTGTGACTGGCTAATCTCACTTAACATAATGTTTCCCAGTTCCATTCATTTCCCTGCAAATGACAAGTAAAATTCCATTGTGTACATATCCCATAGTTTTGTAATCCATTCATCTGTCGATGGACATCTTGGCTGTTTCCATAGTTTGGCAATTGTGAATTGTGCAGCTATAAACATAGATACACATGCGTTGGTCTGATACTTTGGTTTCCATTCTTTTGGGTAGATACCCAGAAGTGGTATTGCTGGATCATATGGTAGGTTCATTCCCATTCATCTGAGGATCCTCCATACTGTTTTCCAAAGTGGTTGCATTAATTTGCAACCCCACCAACAATGTATTAGGGTTCCCACTTCTCCACACCCTTGCCAGCATTTGTTGTTGTTTGTGTTTTTGATGATTGCCATTCTGATTGGAGTTAGGTGAAATCTCAAGGTAGTTTTGATTTGCATCTCTCTGATTGCTAATGATGTAGAACATTTCTTCATACATTTATTGGCCATTTGTTTTTCTTCATTTGTGAAGTGTCTAGTTAGATCCTTAAAAACAGTCAGTGATGCATGTGTATTATCTACTGCTGCCTGTGGTAACTGAGAGACTGAAAGTCGCTCATAGCCCAGGCCTGCAGGAAACTCCAGTATTAAGAAAGTGAGAAGCCGGGCATGGTGGCCCATGCTTGTAATCCCAGTACTTGGGAGGCTGAGACAGGAGGATCGTGGGTTTGAGGCCAGCCTCAGCTACTTACTGAGGTTCTCCACAACTTAGTGAGACCCTGTTTCAAAATAAAGAATTAAATGTGGCACACGCTTTTCATCCCAGTACTTGGGAGGCTGAGACAGGAGAATCTGGGTTCATGGCCAGCCTCAGCTGCTTAGTGAGGCCCTCCACAACTTAGTGAGGCCCTGCTTCAAAATAAAGAATAAAAAATAGGAGCCGGGCATGGTGGCACATGCTTGTAATCCCAGCATTTGAAGGAAAATCCAGCATTTGGAGGAAATCCCAGCATTTCCCAAATCCCAGCATTTGGGAGGCTGAGACCGGAGGATCACCTACCTAGTGAGGCATTCTGCAACTTAGTGAGACCCTGTTTCAAAATAAAGAGGTAGAATACCCCTGAGCTCAATCCCCAGTACCGCTAAAAAAAAAAAAAATAGGACTGAGGGGTGTAGCTCGGAGGTAGAATGTCCCTGGGTTCAATCCCTGGTACGGAAAAACAAAAACAATAAAAATAGGGCTGGAGGTGTAGCTCAGAGGTAGAATGCCCCTGGGTTTAATCCCCAGTACTGAAAAAAAAAAAAGCCCAAAAAAACTGGGATTAGTCCAACACCCATGCTGGGCTAGCCTGCAGTTCTTCATCTGGCCACGTGGTGTCGCTGTCTCATCAGTTCTAGCCAAATGTCTCTGTGGTTCAGTCCGTAGTTCAAAAGTTGGGCAGGGTCTTGGATTGATGGCAGAAAATGGAATATGGACAGCAGCAGAGTTGAGTTGTAGGCTTTTCATTTGGGGTGGGTTTGGAAACAGGTCAGTGTTATTTTACTTTGTGGGGGGGGTGGTCGGATGGCAAGGGTGCCAGGGGTTAAACCCAAGGGCATTCTACTTCTGAGTTGCACCCTCAGTCCGATTTTATTTTTTATGTTGAAACAGGGACTCGCTAAATTGCCAAGGCTGGTCTTGAACCTGAGATCCTCCTGTCTCAGCCTCCCAAGTACTGGGATTACAGGCGTGGGCCACCAGGCCCAGCTTACTTATTTTTTAAAGACTGACTGTGGAGGCAGAAGCGGTTACAGGGAATCCTTCATCCTCTTTGGCGGTTCGCCACGATGGCAGTGGAGCACCCGCCAGGAAGCAGCTGTGTGCAAGGCCAAGGAGATGTTTGTCTCCTGCTCCAAGCTCACTTCCAGGCAGCTGGGAATTTTGCATATTTGAAGGCTGTCATTAAGGAAGTGGGTAAATCGTAGCTACCATTTATCTAGTGCTTACTGTATGCTGACTGCTTTACAATGCTATATATAATTCTCCCAGTACGTAGGCATCATTATCCACATAGTTCAGACGGGAAAGCTAAGACTCCCAGAGAGTAAGTGACATCCTTCGCCTCACGCAGCTAGGCACTGGCACTGACTGCAGAGCTCTCTCTGGCTCCTCAGTGGACTTCACCTGGAAAAAAAAAAAAAAAAAAGGCTCTCGCTGCGCATGGTGGCGCACACTTGTATCCCGGTACTTGAGAGGCTGAGACTGGAGGATCCGGGTTCGAGGCCAGCCTCAGCTACTTAGTGAAGCTCTCTGCAACTTAGTGAGACCCGGTTTCAAATTAAGAATAAAAAATAGGGCTGGGGGTATAGCTCGGAGGTAGAATGTCCCTGGGTTCAATCCCCAGTACCGAAAAAGAAGAAAAGGCTCTCATTTCCTGCTAGGTCTCAAGGTGTGTTCAATGACCTTCCCCATCTTACCACCATGAATTTCTTTTGCTGGAGATTGAACCCAGGACCTCCCATATGCTAGGTAAGTGATCTACCACTGAGCTACCCTTTTAATCTAGCCCTTTTTTTTTTTTTTTTTTTTTTTTTTTTTTTTTTTTTTTTTTTTTTGCGGTACTGGGGATTGAACTCAGGGGCATTCTACCTCTGAGCTATACCCCCAGCCCTATTTTTTATTCCTTATTTTGAAATAGGGTCTCACTAAGTTGCGGAGTGCCTCACTAGGTAGCTGAGGCTGGCCGCGAAAGCTGATCCTCCAGTCTCAGCCTCCCAAATGCTGGGATTACAAGCATGTGCCACCATGCCTGGCTAATCCAGCCCTTTTAATTTTGATTTTGAGACAGGATCTCTAAATTGCCCAGGCTGGCTTTGAACTCCCAAGTTGCTGGGATGACAGGTGTGCACCACCTTACCTGGTGCCACCATAAATTTTGAATGGGAAGAGTGATAGAGAAATTTCACTAGATAGGAGCAACTGGCCAAGGGAACTTGGGGATTGCAAATCTAAAGTCAAGTCAGGTGTGGTGGCTCATATCTGTAATCCCAATACTTGGGAGGCTGAGAAAAAGGACCAGAGGCA
Organism: Graphiurus murinus; assembly: GCA_004027655.1. NCBI lineage: Eukaryota > Metazoa > Chordata > Mammalia > Rodentia > Gliridae > Graphiurus > Graphiurus murinus. The sequence goes on from PVLC010047219.1 coordinate 7,181, forward strand.
CTCTTGGGACAGGAGGCAGGAAGCAGAGGTAGGCGATTCCCAGTGAGCAAGGGCAGTCTTGTGCCCTCTCGCAGGTGTGGCCACTGGGGGGCGCAAGACACAAAAGGTGGAATGAGGCTGTTGGGACTCACATCCCCAATCCTCTACCTGTACTGAAAGAAAGGAGACAGGGGCCAAAGGGAGTTGTTGACATGTTCTGGGAGAAGAAGTTTGAAATGGACTGAGCAGAATGGATTGCAGTCCATGTACCTCGAGCCCTAGTTCCTAATTGCTCTTCATGTCGCTGAATTAAAATCTCCTGGGAGCCAGGCATGGTGGTGCATGCTTGTAATCCCAGTACTTGGGAAGCTAAGAGACTGAGGCAGGAGAATTGGGGATTCGAGACCAGCCTCAGCAACTTGGTGAGATCATTTCAAAACAACAAGTAAGCCAGGCGTGGTGGCACACACTTGTAATCCCAGTACCTGGGGAGACTGAGACAGGAGAATCCTAGGTTTTCATCCAGCTTCAGCTACTTAGTGAGTAACCTCCACAATTTACTGAGACCCTGTTTCAAAAATACAAAATAGGGCTGGGGGTGTAGCTCAGAGGTAGAATGCCCCTGGGTTCAATCCCTAGTACGACAAAACAAACAAACAACAACAAAAACAAACAAAAAAACCCCTGAGACTGGCATGGTGATTGTAATCCTAGTACATGGGAGATTGAGACAGCAGGATCATAGGTTCGAAGCCAGTCTCAGCAACTTAGGCTTTCAGCAATTTAGCAAGCCTCAGTTTCCAAATAAAAAATAAAATAGGGCTATCAGCATAGCCCAGAGATAGAATGCCCCTGGGTTCCATCCTAGTACCATAGAAACAAAACAAAAAACTTGCCTTGGAGCTGAGCATGGTCTCACATGCCTGTAATCCCTGTATTTTGGGAGTCTGAGACAGGAGGATTGCAGGTTTGAGGCCAACCTCTGCAGACCCTATCTCAAAATAAAACATAAAAAGGACTGAGGGTGTATCTCTGAGGTAGAATGCCCCTGGGTTCAATCCCCAGTACCATAAATAAATAAGCCAGGTACAGGCACACGCCTGTAATCCCAGTACTTGGGAGACTGAGACAGGAGGATCACAGGTTCGAGACCAGCCTCAGCAACTTAGGAAAACTCTCAGCAAGGTAGCAAGAACCTGTTTCAAAACAAAAAAATAAGCCGGGCGTGGTGGCGCACGCTTGTAATCCCAGCATTCGGGAGGCTGAGACCGGAGGATCCAGGTTCGCGGCCAGCCTCAGCTACCTAGTGAGGCACTCCGCAACTTAGTGAGACTCGGTCTCAAAATAAAGAATAAAAAATAGGGCTGGGGGTGTAGCTCAGAGGTAGAATGCCCCTGAGTTCAATCCCTAGTACCACAAAAACAAAAAACAAAAAACAAAACAAAAAAATAATAGAAATAAAAAGGGCTGGGGGTGTGTTTGGAGATAGAACACCCCTGCATTAAATCCCCAGTACTAAAAATAAAAAATAATAATAATCATTATAAAAATGCCTTGGGTGCCAGGCGTGGTGGCGCACGCTTGTAATCCCAGCATTCGGGAGGCTGAGACCGGAGGATCCAGGTTCGAGGCCAGCCTCAGCTACCTAGTGAGGCACTCCGCAACTTAGTGAGACCCGGTTTCAAAATAAAGAATAAAAAATAGGGCTGGGGGTATAGCTCGGAGGTAGAATGCCCCTGAGTTCAATCCCCAGTACCGCAAAAAAAAAAAAAAATGCCTTATGCGATCCAGCTCAGAAGCTAGGTCTGGGCATGGCTGACAGGTTCCTACACCTGACCTCACTGAGCCTCCTCTGCAGTGAGGCCGGGGGCCTCCGGCTGTTAGAGCTCAGAGGATGGGGGTGCGTAGTAAATCGCCAATGTCTGCCCTCTCGAGATGACCTGGGACAGGGAAGGGAAACCTGCCTAGATGAGCATTCCCAAGGGATGGAACTCAGGCGGGTCTGTCCCAGGCCTTCTGCGTGACACGGTGTGCAGCTCAGTTTCCTGGACCTGTCTCTAATCCCCAAGGTCAGCGGCTGGATCAGATGGTCCACACAGGATGAGGGAATGGTGATGGGGGGCGGGGGTGGGCAGGCCCAGTCCCAAGTTGGCCTGCAGCTCTGATCTGCTCCCCAGGCTCTGGAGAGATGTGCACAGATCCTGCCACAGAAGCAGTGTCACACTCAGATTGCACATAATCACGCAGCTCAGATCTGGACAGACCTGAAGGATAGCAGCTCAACAGAAGCTCCGAGTTAGCGGCTCCCAGGCACCCTGAGCAGGGCAAAGGCCGTGCTGCATGGCTGCCCACTCCGCCGGCTCTGCCCGGCCAGTGCACAGAGGCCAACTGGGCTTCAGGTTCTCTCTTAGGACAGTCCCCAGGGACCATCTCTGTCTCAGCTTCCTGCAACCCTGACCTCAGGAACTTGGGCTCAGCACTGAGTTGAAAACATACCCAGATAAAAACCGACCTTGCTAATCGTGTGTGTGTGTGTGTGTGTGTGTGTGTGTGTGTGTGTGTGTGTGTGTGTCACTGGGGAGTGAAACTAGCCCTATGTAATTTTTTATTTTATTTTATTTTTGAGGTACTGGGGATTGAACTCGGGGGCATTCTACCTCCGAGCTATACCCCCAGCCCTATTTTTTATTCTTTAGTTTGAAACAGGGTCTCACTAAGTTGCGGAGTGCCTCACTAGGTAGCTGAGGCTGGCCTCGAACCTAGATCTTCCAGTCTCAGCCTCCCAAATGCTGGGATTACAAGCCTGTGCCACCACGCCCGGCTTCCTATGTAATTTTTTATTTTGAAACAAGGTCTCACTAAGTTGGGAAGGGCTTCTTTAAGTTGCTGAGGCTGGCCATGAACCTGCGATCCTCCTGTCTTAGCCTCCCAAATACTGGGGTTATAGGTGTGCGCCACCACGCCCAGCTTTTATTTTGTTTTATTATTTGTTTATTTATTTTTGTGATACTGGAGATTGAACCCAGGACATTCTACCTCCAAGCTGTACCCCCAGCCCTATTTTTAAATTTTTATTTAATTTAATTAATTAATTTATTTATTTTTGTGATACTAGGAATTGAACCCAGAGGCATTCTACCTCCGAGCTACATCCCCAGACTGATTTTATTTCTTATTTGGAAACAGGGTCTCACTAGGTTGCTGAGAGCCTCACTAAATTGCTGAGGCTGTCCTTGAACCTGTGATCCTTCTGTCTCAGCCTCCCAAGCACTAGGATTACAAGCGTGAGCCACCACATCTGGCTTCTCAATTTTTATTTTGAAACAGGGTCTCAGCCGGGCGTGGTGGCACACACTTGTAATCCCAGAATTTGGGAGGCTGAGACTGGAGGATTCGGGTTCACAGCCAGCCTCAGCTACCTAGTGAGCCCCTCTGCAACTTGGTGAGACCGTTTCAAAATAAAAGAATAAAAAATAGGGCTGGGACTGTAGCTCGGAGGTAGAATGCCCCCAGTTCCATCCCCAGTACCGCAAAAAAAAAAAAAAAAAAAAAGGGTCACAGGGTCTCCCTAGGCTGATGAGAGCCTCACTACTTGCTAAGACTATCCTCAAACCTGTGATCCTCCTGTCTCAGCCTCCCAATTACTGGGATTACAGGCATGTGCCATGGCACCTGGCTTCAATAGGCCTTTTTGATGGGGACATAGTTTTGGCTTTGTAATCTCAGAGTTAGGAGACCAGAATTCTAGCCCTGGCTCCTTTTCAGTTTGTCGGGGAGCCTCGGAGGAAACACCAGGCTTCGGGGCTTTCCTTTGCTCTCCAGCCCCTGGTGCTGCGGTCCATCTGCCCGCCCTCTGGACTTGTGTGTGAGGCTTAGTTGTCTGAGATGAGGAAGGACTTTGGAAAGTCTATGATCCCATCTTGCATTAGTTGTCATGTCAGTTCTGCTGGGGACTGTTGGGAATTGACCCATAACCACAGGCAGATCCCTTGTCCTTCTTTTTTT
>PVLC010047220.1:0-11169 GCA_004027655.1 Graphiurus murinus
TGACATGAAAATGTATAAATCAAAGGGAAATAATCAAGTCAGATGTTTCATCTTTGTTTCAAATAGCAAAGCAGGCATGGAAGTGCTGTGTTTATTTAGAGTGAAAAAAGAAATCACAATAAGTGCCTGGAACTCAAGATCTTTCTTCTGTGATCTTCGGAGGCAATTTACCAGAAATGCTTATGTAGAAATGGTTCCTGAGCACACCCTGCCTTCTCCTTGGCACCTACAGCAGTCTACATCTGCCAGCATTCACAAGGGTGCATTGCAACTGAAGAGCCTCAAAGCTGCAGCTTTGTTAACCCCATGCCAAATCCGCCATTAGTCGCCAGATGCGAATCCCAGGTGACTGTGTGATAATGTTATCGTAGCACTCTTTGCCGTTGTTCATGGACTTTCTGGAAATATTTTGTGGGAAATATTTTGTGGGAATGAAAAAGTCCCTTGTGACAACCACAGCATGGCTGAGCTCCAGATGCCTCTAACATCCAACTGGTGTGCACAAGGACACTCGGCCATGGAGATGAGAATGCGTTGGACTTGGCTGCTTTGTGCTTTCTATATTTGTATTGTTTTCCTCTGCCAGAGGTATGCATTTATTTTATTTTTCCAGCCTGGAAATGTATTATTCTCCCACCAAGAGACCTCTTTCCCTCACAACATTCTTTTAAATAATAATAGTAATAATCTCCTGCATTTGGATAACACTTCCATATTTCCATGCTGTTTCATATGCATTAATCTACCTGTACTATTATTTTGGCCTCAGAAATGGCTATGGGCTCAATATAGAATTTCCAATTTTATTCTCAAAGCCTTATGATCCTTCTACAGTCTGCTTTAAAAAAATGTTATATGTTGTTCAGTTCACAAGGTTCAATCTTAATTAAAGCAAGTTCAGGATACAAGAGGAAATGACTAGCAGTGAGGGGCAGATTACTAATGCTCTATGGTCTATTCATTCTAAATTTAGACAATACCCTTAGAGCCCTCCAAATTGAATCACAACCTTATAATTAATATTTCCTGTTCTTCTCTGTGTGAAATTGTCAGTCCTCATGACATTTTACAGTATTTGCAAGTATTTATTTTTTGCAGATTGTATACTATTACCATTGGTGACCCAAGTCCAGTAAGGTATTACTTTTCATTTTTCCTGAAGGGACAATTAAAAAATAAATCTAAATGATAACTGCCTATTTTCAAGTAAATATGGTGACCTCTCTCCAAAAGCCTCAGGTTTTTAAAAAAATCTTATTTTGGGGACTGGGGTGTAGCTCAGTGGTAGAGGCCTTGCCTAGCATGTAGATTCAATCTGTGGATTCAATCTCCAACATTGTAAAAAGGAAAAAAAAATCTTATTTTTAACATTAAAATGTTTTGGTGTTTGTGAATTCGATCAGGTTCTTTTATACCAACATGTGTATGAGCAGCACATGGCCATGTGTATATAATAAAGAAATGTTATAGCATCATGGAGTTCTATAGATGATCAGTGTGATAGGCAATTTTCATCTTATTTGCAAGCAATACATAAATATACATGAGGGAAAATATGGGTTAAAGTTTATTAACTATTTGGAGCCTTTCCAATTTTCCAGATTTAAAGATACAGAAGGAAAAAAAGAAAACCCTATTTTAAAATACTCCAGGTTCAATATCAGGTGCCAGGTGTTCCATATTCTGCTGGATAACAAATAGCTAATGGATGTGGAGGCAGAGGGAAGTGAGGGGAGGTGAGGGGAAGTGAGGGGAGGTGAAGGGTAGGAGAGAAAAAGACAACAACTAGCCAGTCCAAAGTAGGCACTGCTGCTGAGGACCGATGTACGCTTACTCACATGCAATCATAATAAAAGTGCATTTCATAGCTGACTTCAATGGGCTAATTAAGAATTCAGATACATCCATCTAAAATTGCAAATTGAAGGTGTATTTGATAATTGGTTTTACTAATGTTGCATAATAGTAACCAAGAGAAGAACTTGGATAGCTGCGTGTCCCCCCGCCCCGCCCCCCGTGAAAACCACATTTTGGATGAAATACCAACAGCTGAAACTGATGAATCTAGGACTCTAGCAGAGGCCAAAAGCTGACTCAATCCATTTGTAGTTAAATGATCTAATTCCTGGTCAATAGCAGGAGACAAGAAACTATAGTTAAATGAACCACACACTTGCATCTCATTCTCAGAGAGGTTTATGGCCATTTGAGATGAGATAGCCATCTCTTTGCCTGGTCAGCCTCTAGCAATAAAGACCTATGCTTATCTATCCTGGCCATTGGTATCAGAGAGATGGCTATGTCTTACTGAATTATGCACATCTCTAACTCTTTCCCTATTAGGTCAGTGAATATCACTGGCTCATTAATGACTTGATTCTTGGTTCTTGATGTCCCTGTGGGCCAGCTGCACTTACTTACCATCATGGGGAAACTTGTTGGAAATCAAGTCTCGAGCCTTATCCCAGACCTCTTGAATTGGAATGGGCATTTTAACAAGATCCCCAGGTGACTCAAAGGCGTCTTGATATTTGGGAGTTACTGTTCTGCATGATCTGCCACTTCTTCCCTTGAGCTCTGCATTTGGATTTTTAATCTGTATCCTGGCAAAAGGCTCTGAACTCCTCCCCCTCCACCATTCTGGCCACACTTCGTGAACATCTGCATGCAGCTGCTACATGCATTTCTAAGGCACAATTTGGATAGTACAGGAAATGCACATGCAGTCTCCTGAAGACTCCCTGTGGCCTTCAGGATAAAGTCTCGACTTAGCCCTTCCTGGTGCACATCCACCTGCATGCCAGATGCACTTAACGTTTCCCTCTGATGTGAGAGTGGCCAAGGCAGTGGCAGGGGTGACAACTCTAAACAGGTAGACCTGAGAAATCTTCTGGGGGAGATAATAATTGATCAAAGCCCAAATGATGGGAGCCCATTACGCCAAGAACATGCCTCCTTTCCTTTATACAATCTATCCTGTGCCTGCAGTCACCTTGCTCTGTGACCTGCCTCAATTTTGTATTCATTCCCCCAGACTTCAACTGAAACAACATCCCTGCCGGAATCTTTTCTGAGCAGCCCTGTCTCAACCCTGGGTTAGTTCCTTTGCTCTGGCCCCCAGAACCCCTATATGCCAGGTTGAAATGGCACTGTGTAGGTTTGACTCTCTGAGAACAAACCAATGCTGACAGAGTTTAGCATACAAGATATTCACTGAAATCTGTAATACAGATCTGAGAAAGCCTCTGTGTTAGTAAGGCTGTGACAAAATACTGGAGAAACCAACTCAAAAGGAGGCAAGAGTTGTTTCGGCTCCTGGTTTCAGTCCACAACCTGTTGTGTCTGTTGCTTTTGGGCCTGTGGGAAGGCAGAGCATTGAAACGGGGAGTGGGTGATGGAGCAGCTGATCACTTCATGCAGCCAGGAAACAGAGAGACGATGGGAGCTGAGGCCCCCAAACCCCTTCCAGGGCATTTTCCAATGACCTAACTTCTTTCGTATAGGCATAAACTCCTAAAGGTTTCAGCCCTTCCCACTAGTGTCATCAGCTAGGGACCAAGCCTTAAACACAGGAGCCTTTGGGAGACCTTTAAGTTCCAAACCAGCCAATCATGGTGGCACATGCCTGTAATCCCAGTATTTGGGAGGCTGAAACAGGAGGACCACAACTTGGAGGCTAGCCTCAGCAATTTAGTGAGACCCTGTTTCAAAATAAAAAATAAAGTAAGGCTGGGGAGGGGGTGTAGCTCAGAGGTAGAACACCCCTGAGTTCAATCCCCAGTACCAAAAAGAAAATATGGTTCGAACCATAGCAGACTTCATCAACACAGCAAGGAGCTCTGCAGACTGTATTGCCCATTAGGGTATCTGGTATTTGGGATGAAATGACTGGGACTTTATATCCTCACCTAACTCAATCAGGGGCCAGCGCCCTGGGAAGGGGTGACCATAAGCAATGCAGCTCTCTGCAGCTAAGGAGACCACGAAGGATCTAGCAGAAGGAAGCTCTCTAGGATCCTATTGCCTATCTCTAGTAAACAAGCCTTTCTCTAAAGGGAAATCTATGTTGCGCATCTCAGTGTCTATCTTGGTATCCATCACATCATGTTGATTTTTATCTCTAAGTAGATTCTAAACTTCTGAATTCCTTGAAGGGAGAAAACAAAACAAAAAAACAAAAGCAAAATGACAAACAAAAAACTAATGCACAATATAACACAGGTCACGGTACACAATAGGCACTTAATCTATGTTTCCTAAATGATCAGCTCGCTTTTTGAGCCCTGTTCTCTTATTGTGACCTATCTCCTCTCTCCACATTCTAGTATGACAGGGAGGATAATGCATTTGTACTTTTCTAGAGATCTTTGCTGCACTTCCTGATCATTCTCAGAGAGAGCCTTCTGCCATTCCTTCCACCCATTGTCATGTACCTGTCTTTTCACTTTGGGGAAGAGCTGTAGATAGATGTCTTTCCCACAAGTCAAGCCAAAGGCAGCCTACCTACGGGGAGCATGGCTTTGAAATCGTGGTCAGGCTACTGATCATTTTGTTTTGTCATGTTAAGATAAGAATAATGGGAGGGTGAGTTTAGTAAAAATACCGTGAAGGTGGCCATGCCAACCTCTGAAAGAGCAGACCTGTGTAACATCTGCTGGCCAATGCCTTTCCCACATCACCATGACTCTTTGATCTGGTGTCCAACACCTTTGCTAGGGATCTTGAATTGATGTTCCAGGAGACTGAGTTAGAGCAGTGCTTTTCAGACCATCTATGGGAAGGATCATGCATAATTGTCCTTAAATTTCCAAATCCATATTTTTGTAAGATATAATAAAAACGAATTACTAAAACATTGAGTTGAAAAGGATATACAAACTGCAATACCTAAATTTATGTTATTAGGTTCAACAGACATAAAATTAATTTTAATAAATGTAAGTAGCACAAACATAATCTAAGCAAAAAAGAAAAGAATTACAAAAATATAGACATTATTCATTGGAAATATACATTTAGATAAATATTATACAGAATCACTTTCTCTTTCTTTCTTTTTTTCTTCCTTTCTGCACTGGGGATCGAACCCAGGGGTATTCTACCTCTGAGCTACACTCACATTCTTTTTTTATTTTGAAATAGTGTCTCGCTAAATTTCTGAGGCTGGTCTTGAACCTGCAATCCTCCTGTCTCAGCCTTCTATTTTCTGGGATGACTGACATGCTCCATCACACCCGGCTGAGAATCACTATTACACTTGTAACTTTTAGTTATTCTATAATTATGGGTAAACCAAGCTTTATGACTTTAATAGTGATTCTCCATTGTATACACTTGCTTTGAATATCCACCATGTATATTAATGTTTAAAGTTTCTAATATAACAAATGAGCAGCCTTCTTGCTGGTTAACTGATATAATCTTTGTAAGATTAAGGAGAACACTGTTCACAGGGGATAGCATGTATCTAAACTGCTTCTGTTTTGTTTTCATAGTAGTATTAATAGAGACACCAACCTTGCAGATAGAAATTAATGGAAATGGAAGACTTTTTTTTTTGTAATTTCTATTTCTGATCTATTGACTAATAGATATCCACACTAGGCTGGCTGTAGTTTGTTAAAAGCAAAATGAAATGAATGATAATGTACTTTCATAATTCATCTTCAGCCTGGCGTGGTGGCACATACTTGTAATCCCAGTACTTGGGAGACTGAGACAGGAGGATCCAGGTTCTCAGCCAGCCTCAACTTCTTAGTGAGGACTTCCGCAATTTAGTGTGACCCTATTTCAAAATAAAGAATAAAAAATAGGACTATGGGTGTAGCCCAGAGGTAGAATGCCCCTGGGTACAATCCCCAGTTAAAAAAAAAAAAATCATCTTCAATATGATTCAGTAGCCAGTTTCAAAATTTTTACCTGCAAAATTATAATTGAGTTTAAATTTTATTTGATGAGTGAAGTGAATTCTGGATTTTATATGTTTGGAGGTTACAGTGACAAATTCTCCTTAAACTATTACCTAGTCCTCCTGTAGGAGATGTGCATGACATATGACTGACTTTCCAGCTGCATTTAACAACATCCACCCTGTCTCTATCCTAGTCCACATGACCCATCCACTCACTACCCACTTCCACTGTGGAGCAAGTTCAAATTGCTACAAAAGTCTCTACATGTTTGCTCTCAATTTTTGTGCTTTTTTTTTTTTTGTCACGAGTAGCAAAAATCTTTTTGCAGACTGATCTGAGGACACAATGTGGGGAGGTCTGAGTTATATATTAGAAGAAATATGGACTGAAAAGTGATATGGAATTAAGCAAAATGCTATGCCAACTGTACCTTTGGGGAAGCAGAGAAGACTCTCAGCCTGTAAAAATAAGAGTAGAAACAAAGTGAAAGCAAATGGGTGTCCATTTAGAGACAGAGAAGCAGTCTCATTTCTTCATCTTTGCTAGTTTGCCTGTGGAAGAGGTTGTTGTCAATGAAATTGACTACCTGGCCTAACCTATTTTCTTCTTCTTAGGGTGGGAGGGGGGTTACTGGAGATTGAACTCAGGGGCGTTCTACCTCTGAACTACACTCTCAGCCCTTTTTCGTAGTTATTTTGAAACAGTCTCACTAAGTTGCTGAGGGTCTTGTTAAATTGCTGAGCTTGGCCTCTAGTCTGTGATCCTCCTGTCTCAAACTCCTATGTACTGGGATTATAGGCATGGGCCACCACACCTGGCTCTGGCCTAACCTGTTTGAATGCAGTTCTGTTTTGTGCAACAAAATGATTTCTGGTAAAGATATTAAATAAAATTAATACACCTTCATCAGTTAAGTTATTTGGAGTGAATTTTGAATTCTTTTCCATCTAAAGTTGGCTGCCCAGGGCCAGCTACAAGTGACCTAGATGTGTATTGCCTCCAGAAGACAAAGTCAAAATACTGTGTGTTTAAAAAGTGACTCAGAGTCGGGCATGGTGGCGCATGCTTGTAATCCCAGCATTCGGGAGGCTGAGACCGGAGGATCCAGGTTCGCGGCCAGCCTCAGCTACCTAGTGAGGCACTCTGCAACTTAGTGAGACCCGGTTTCAAAATAAAGAATAAAAAAATAGGGCTGGGGGTATAGCTCGGAGGTAGAATGCCCCTGAGTTCAATCCCCAGTACCGCAAAAAAAAATAAAATAAAATAAAAAGTGACTCAGATTGATTCCTTTTTAATAACCCCACCAGGGGATTGTGACATTCTAAGTCTCAGTGTAGACTTGCAAATGGGAACATCCTGCTTCATTCTAAACGTTTTGGAAAGAGAAGCGAGAAGCTATAAGGTTGAAAGTTAACAAGAGAGTAGAAGGCCCATTGTCATCTTCTACTGGTGTTATAAGGCTGGTGAGCATAGACCATGTATTGTTCAGGGAGAAGATTTCTATGCCAGTAGCTCAGGCCAGGCCTGATGTCAATGACTGACTAGTAACCATGACCGATGGCTGCTACCACAAAAGAGGCTGAGTATTTGACTGACTGCTGGCACTAGCTGGACTTTTGTCAGAGAAAGTTGAGATGAATCCACTGCAATTACTTTGATCAAGGGAAATAGGTTATCCTTTAGCATATCTCTCTTCTACAAAAAAAAAAAAAAAAACATAGACGTTTTGTTGTTGTTTCATTCACTGCCAGAACTCTATTTACCTTGCCTTCCCATGTGGGGGTGCTTGGTACTTGCTGATGAGCATGTAAGATGATGTTTATATACTCTGGTTTTGCACATTTGTGCCTAGGGATTTAAAACATGGAGATTTCATTATGACTCTCTTGATGACTAGATATTTATTGGCTAGATTAATTAACACATTTATATATTCTTAGCCAAAATTTTCTCCATTGTCAATGATTTAGTAATTTCATGGGAGACATTGGAGTCTTTCATTAGGGTACATCATTATTCTCCAGGAAAGCAAAAATAATTCTAAACAACTACTCTTGGAAATCCACACTAAATTAGAGCATAGCAAGAATTAGTTCATTTCTGTGTCACTCCTCAAATCTCAGTGTCACATGTGAAGGGTGTGATATTGGATGATTCAAAACCCTCCCATTTGACTGTAATCAATCATGCCACTAAATCTGTAGTTTTAGAAGAAAACAGAAACCATCAGGACCATGGTGGACCTCAGCAAAAGATCCTCCAGCTGGAATTAACCAACAGATTTTAACTCATACTCTGGTTTTATTCCCGCATGAATTTATCATACATCAGACTGAGTCTCCATAACTCATAAAATACCCAAATCTTTCACTCAGGGAGCAGGAACCAGTATTACTTCTGACCTATTGACTCACAAATATCCACCCTAGGCTGACGAGAGTTCATTAAAAACAGTATGTGCGTGTTTCTTTATGTCATCACTTTAGTAAACCCCAAAGGTTCGTTGCTAGTTCTGAGTCTAGGAGGTTAAATTTATGAGATTGCAGAATATATCTAACTTTTCTGAAAGGTATTCTCTATGACCTCAAGCTTTGACTCTTGGAGGTGAAGTTTATGCCCGGGCGTTTTTAGCACTTTCTGCTTTTGAGAAGCAGCCTGATAAAACAGAACAGCCCCGCATCTCATACTCGGTTTGCTTACCACCATCTCCCACCTCGGTTGTCGCCAATAGGCAGGTTTTGATGTGTCAGTTCACAAAGCTCCCAGGGAGCTGGTGTCACTTTTCATTTCTGTCACTGGAAAGGGAGCTGATGTGCTCAGCATCATCTGCCCTTCGTGGTGTGGGGCGTGAGCTTTACACAGCTGTCAAGATACAGGTGGGCAAACTGTCTCAGCAATTTGGGGAATTAAACCTACACATTTCCATTTCTCCGATGTGCCTTCCCCAAGGGCTCCCATTCTGATTCCATCACAGATCAGAGCCTGGATCTTCCCCCTCTGTCTCTTCCTTTACATGAAGGTTGAAGCATGGTGATGATGACACGGAACTCAGGGAAAGAAAAGGCGATTTCTGCTCAAAGATGTACCAAGCATTTTTTTAAACTTCATTATGTAAATGATTATCCTAATACATTGATTCTCCTCTTGTCCAACAAAGCCCTTAGATATTAGGCAGATCATGACAAACTCAGAATAATAAAAAAAAGTTTCTGTTATCAATCTACTCATTAACAAGCAGTTTGCAGTTCCTACTATGTGCCTGATGTTCAAAGGTCTAACTAAGGCCATTTCAGAGATTCAGGTCCGGTGTAAATTATATTGTATTTTATGCCAATTTTGCTTTCACCTCTACCATATTTATTTATTTATTTATTTATTTATTTTTAATTTTGGTGTAGTGCTAGGGATTGAACCGAGGGCATTCTACCTCTGAGCTACACCTGTAGTGCTATTTTATCTTTTATCATGAAACAGGGTCTCTCTAAGTTGCTGATTATCTTGCTAAGTTGCTGAGACTGGCCTAGAATCTGCAATTGTCTCAGCCTCCCAAATAGGATTACAGGCATGTGCCACCACACCCCATATTTTTATACAGGCAATAGTAGGCTAAAATTAACTTCTAGATAGAATGTAAAAAGTAACATGAAGAAAACCTGTAGATTTGAACAGCAAGTGGGGAGATGGAGGGAAGCTGACATGTATGATTCAACATGTGGCTTGGGGCTTTAGGGACAATAAATGAAAAGAGGTTCCAGAATGACCCATAAAACTCAAGAGCAGCTGGGTGTGCCATGCCTATAATTCCAGTGCTTCGGTGGCTGAGACAGGAGGAGAAGCAAGGAAAGGTCAGCATAAATTTGTGAGACCTCCAGTTGTCTTGAAGGCAACACTGTCCTCGCTCCTGGAAACTAGAGGAGCCATTATTGTCAAGGGAGAATGAGGTATGCAGGACTCACCATTCTCACAAGGACAGGCTGGACACTAGAGGTCAGGTCAAAATGGGTGACAAGAGAGGGTGCAGTGGTAGTGCTGGCTCAGTCCTGCTTCCTCTGCCCCTGGGCTCCCATTTTCTCACAGCTGCCTACATTTCCCCCCACCCCACCCTCCACCCCCACACACTTGTACTCTCCACCATGGTCTTGCTTTTTGCCAGTTTCAATGAAGACAGAAAGTGTATCCCCAGCCTCTCCCTCTTCTAGGGATCGTGCACCAGATTTACATCACCCATACAGTTCCTCTGCTATCTCTCCAGAGGAGCAGATGGATTGGTCCCCAGGAGCAAAGTGTGGTTTGGGACTTGTCCATTATCTTTCACCCAGTTCCTTGCCCTCTAGGACTAGAATACGGCTATTGCCGGGTGCCTGGACTCAGATTTATGGCTATACCTTGCCTGTGATCATCTTTTCCCCTTCTCTGCAATGAAAATGTTTTTCCCTGTCCCCAGGCCAGTTGCTGGGATCCTTCTCCCCACAGAGAAAGTTTTGCAAGATGAGTATCTGTCTCCTCAGTACTTTGGATCAATACCCTTTAATGGCCCCAGTTGAAAGCCTCATTTGGAAACCAACTGTCTTTTGAATCATGATTGAAATTGATACTGACTTGAATACTGTTTAAAAGAACTTGGCATTGTTGTTAACCTGTTCTTTACGGTTCAGAGAGAAAGCTTCTGCACCTCCACTGTTTCCCTACTACTGCCTTAGTGGGTGACTATTTTGCTTTTTGAGAGAACCATCATGCATTCTACTTCAATCGAATTTAAGCAAATATTAAGATATGCTGTAGACATAGAGACCAGGCCAGTGGACAATCTCAACCAATCATCTTTGCTGTTAAGATCTGATTTTGTGGGCTGGAGGGTATAGTTCAGTGGTAGAGCAAATGTTTAGCATATGGAAGGCCCTGGGTTCAATCCCCAGAATCCAACTTACTTTCGTAATCTACATTTTACAAAGAGAGAAACCAAGTCACGGGGGGGGGGGGTAATTGGCTTGCTCAAGGTCACACTGCTGGCAAGCAGAATGGCTGAGATTCAAACCCTCATGCTGAGCTGGCTCTGTGAAGCTGGAGGCCATGTGAGGTTCACAGAATAATTAGTGATAAACTTTAGCAGCACTTTTGGAATGCTTTACATAGCATATTACTCTTAAAATAGAAGTACTATAACTGAAACTAATTTAGGCTTGCACTCCAATATATATGCACAAACACACATGCATGCACACACACACAACCTGACACAGACAAGTACTTACCTTTA
>PVLC010047221.1:0-11062 GCA_004027655.1 Graphiurus murinus
TAACTCAGACTGAAATAAGGGAGAAAGGGATATAGGAAATATTTCATGAAGCAGCAGTACTTGAATTGAGTTCACAAATAAGTGTATATAAAATGAAGCAGTCATATGCATTCAGAGAGCTTCCCACAGTTTAATTTTACAGAAGCACAAAGAGTGTAGGGGTTGGATTTTATGGGGGTAGCAATAGTGTTGGCAAGTAAGAGGATAGTGAAGTAGGTAGACATTTGGAAGAGCCTTATGTATGTAGGAAACTGGATATATCTTGTATAAAACAGGCATGAGTTTTTATGGGGGTGTGGCATGACCAGATATACATTTTATTTAATAATTTGTCAACAGAATATGAATGGATGGGAAGGTAAGGATTTTGACGTTATTGAAAAATCAGAAAATCTGCTTAGAATATTTTATAGTACTGGAAATAAGATTATGATAAGGGGCAACATTTTCTTAGATTTTTAAGAATTAATATAGAGGCAAGAATATGGACTTTGAATATCTGTATAAATTCAGTCCCCAGTTAAGCTACTAATTAGTAACATGATCTAAGCAAATTAAAGCAGTCTTATGAATCTCAGATAGGAAACGTAATATCTATCTAAAACTTGCTTCATAGAATAAGAAATGTTATAGATCAAGGAACTTCAGAGTTTATGGCTATTTAGTAAATAATAGCTATTCAAATCATGTGTATATAAAAATGGGATTTGGGCAACGATTATATATAGGAAAAATAAAAATGGTAGGAATCTAGAATGAGTCCAAGTTTTCTGGCCTGTGGTAATACATGACTTCGGGACATACCTATGATCCTCCTGTTTCAGCCTTCCACAGTACATTTGGCAGTAAGAATAAAAACAAAAAAATTTGGTGAGAAAGAAATGTTACAAAAATATTCCAAATTAATTTAAGTAAAGCAATATTGATATGAATAGCACACCTAATATTTGTGATTTTTCTTCATAATCACCTTTTCACAACCTTTTCTGTATTTCTGAGTAACAATATAGTAAACAAAAATATAAACTCTAAAGTTAGGATGTCTTGGCTCCAATCCAGCTTCATCATTTACTAGCCATGTGATCTTAGGCATGTTTCTATACTTGTTTATGACTCTCCTTCGTCATAGTGTATATCTCAGAGAGTAGTGGTGAAATAAAAGAGCACTTGTAAGGTGTTCAAAATAGTGTCTCTTCCTTTGCAATTACAAAAGTGCAAAATTTTGCAAAAATACTTTCTCTTTATTTTCATTGTTGTTATCACTCTCAGAAATGTCAGTTCAGTCCCTCTTCCTTGTACAACTTTCTCCAGAAAAAAACACAAGCAAAAGCTTAGTTGAGAACCCAGATGCCCCTGGAACTTAATTAATTCAACAGGTCAAGAGATATGGTCATTTTACAAAGCAAATAAGATGGGATACGTGGAGAGCATCATACATTTATGGTGAGGTATTATAGCGCTGCACTTGACAAATGAAATTTCATATGCATAGAAGATTTACAAGGCAAATATTTCTGAGATTTACAACTGTTAGAAGCATCAAAATGAAACTTTCTCCTACAAGTAGTTTTTAAAAATTTTATTAGAAATATCTAATAAAAGGAAATTCTTATCGTCCTAAATCAAAGTGTCAACACTTTACCATAGGCCTGTGAGTAATATGGTCTGTTGGCACAGAAGCATCTATATAAATTTTCAACACCTAAACATATAATATTTTAACTCTGGGTAGGTACAGTTGCATTAGTGAATAGAGTTTTATGTTTTTAAAAATTATAGTTGCTAGTAGTTTTAGGAAGCCTATAATTTGCTACTTCACAAAATATAACTTTTAAAGAATATAATAGAGTTTATGTGGAGAAATAACAGATTTGGAGGTCAGTTCTATAATTTATAATAAAAGAGTAAATTATGTACCATCATAAGATTTCTCCTTTTAATTCTAAGCATACCTACTCCAGACACCTAGGGAAAGAATTATAGTTCAAAGGGAGCTATGCATAATACTGCTCTATAACAGAATGTCCATATTTTGACCAATAGAGGGACCTGTAATTGGTTTCAGGGCCCAGCTCCTGCATCTTTGACACCAGAAACTTCCCAGATGTGTCCATGAAGCCTCACCAAATTCTTTGTGAATATTTCATAAGTGGTATTATGTTTAATATTCTAATTCTGTTATCAAAATAACTATCAATAGACCAGTTTGAAATGAAAATAGTCACAAATGACAGCTTTTATTTTTTTCCATATTTAAAAAAACAAATACCTAAAAAATTAATAAATACACACTAGTACTACTCAGAATCTAAGTGATTTACCAGATTTCTTTCAAATATGATTGCAGAGAAGAAATAAAACATAATAGATAAGGTCACTGTTTTCCTGCTTTATCCAGTCTATTCTCTTTCTCTCACTCTGACAGGCAATTATAATAACAAATTGTGAATAAAAACTTCTAGGCCATTTTAATAATTTATAGACACATATATATATATATATATAATATACATGATATAGACTGCTTCAAAAGCACTATATAATTCTATTACAATATGTATATATTCTATTATTAGATTTTTTTATGTTAACATGAAAAAATTTTGAGATACAAATGTATGCTCTTACATTCCATGATGCTATTACATGCATGGATATGTTTCTGAAATCTCTATACTATTTTCTTTTTTCTGTTCTAGTATAGCACAATTTTAATTATCTAGCTTTATAAAACAGAATTTATATACGGAAATCAACTCCTTCCTTGCTTTTAATATATTCTTGACTATTTATGGATGTTTATACTTCCATATAAAATATATCATCAATGTGTTAACATCTACAAATGTCTTTTAGAAATTAATGTGAAACAATGATATCTGTAAGACAGTTTTCCCATCCATGAAAGTACTTTCTTCATTTTATTTTAGGAGATAATTTCTGTTACAATAATATCCTTGTTTTTATATCTCTTTATTTAAATTTATTTCTAGAAACCATAAATCTGTTGTTTCTCCAATGAGTCTCAGTTTGTAATTCCTTTAATTGTGTGAGAATCCTTACATATTAAATATGATCATAATACTTTAAGATTTGTATATTTCATGTGAAACAAGCCATAAATGCAAGAAAACTAGGTCACCCACTGCTTTGTCAGTGATGCAGGATTTTATTCCAATTGGAGGGGCAAAATTGAGAGCATCTGAATTATTGAGAAATAGTGCATCAATATTAAAAAAATACTTTCATTAGGAGCACTTTTTTTATTTAGCTTACCAGTGATCTGATCATTAAGAATATGAACCTGGCTAAAATGTGACTTTTAATATAGGAGTAATGTATTTTGATTTCAAATTTTTACTTACTAACAGAGCAACCTGCCTAAATTAAAAATAGTGGGAAAAATGAGGAAACAATATAAAAACTTCTGATGTGAATATTGCTACACCATGTAATGGGGCTTGTTGGTGACCTTGGAATAAGTCTACTATCCTCACATCATTCAAACCACCAAATGTATGTGACCTTTGTGTAGAAGATCTACCTCAACTACAGCAAATAAAACATGACTTTACCATTTCACAACATAAAAGTATTTCTATCTTTTCCAAAGAATAATACTATCCTATTAATTTTAATCAATCAATCAATATTTCCTAGTAATACAGAAAAAAACTGCATTATTTTTCTCTGGTTTGTTCCTCTTGGTTTAAGAACATCTTTCCTAACCCTGCTCATACTTGAGAAACTCAATGTACTTTCTGCAGGTGAATTTATGTAGTTATTTATCCCAGCCAGTTTAGTGATTGACTTTGATATGTTAAGTGAGATTAGTCAGTCACAAAAAGTAAAAATAAAACAATCATATTCTCTCCCTAATATGTGGAAGCTAGGGAGAAAATGAGGCATAAGAGGGACTCCAGATGAATAAGGAGAAACCTTAGGTGAGCAAAGAAGTTGACTTAACTGAAGGTGATGGGGAAGGGGGAAAACCTAATGCACATGTTGAATAATTGTTTGATTAACACAAATAATGTCAATATCTCTTAAAGTTTGTGATATTATTTCATTATTATATATTCCAGAAATGGGATTGATGGATCATATGGCAATTCTATTTTTATACTGTTTTCCATAATGACCATACCAATTTATACTTCCTCTAACAGTATGCAAGGGTCCCTTTTCTCTATATCCCATCAACACTTGGTATCTTTGTGCTTTATATAATAATTATTCTAAATGGTAAGAGGTGATAATGTGTAGTTTTGATTTGATTTTAATGATTACTGAAGATATTAACATGCTTTAGTATACTGTGTTCCATCTTAAAGTCTTCTTTTGAAGATGACCACTGCGAGAAGCATCATATCTCAGGTGCTGTAAAACTCAAAACACAATTGTCACAAAGGCAGCTTCTTGACAAGAGAAAAAAGCAGTGGAAAATTGAACAAAGCAATACAAAATTGAACCACAATGAAACAAAATCCAGAAGACAGAACAGAGGATAGCAAAGTGCCCCATACACTCTGTACCTGGGTAACAGCAGGAGCAGCAGGTCCAGTACTATGCCTGGATTGCTAGCACTGTAGCATCTAAAGACACCCTGCAAAAAAGCCAGCAACTTGATGTGAAGTGAGCTGCTGTAGATCTTCACATCATACGTGGTTGGATCCTTGTTCCACGTTCAACAGATTTCCAACTGCCAGAGTGCCCTGCCAGAATCTGCAGCAGTGGTGGCTCAGCCTGACTCTCTCTTCAGAGAGCCAGAACTACACTCAACTATAAGTTAACAGCACAGCTACAGGGGTTCATGTGGCAATTGATAGACTCGTGGGCCTGAGACTTTGTGGTCCATTACTGTAATGGTTGGGTTGGAGCAGAGGCCCAGGAGAAGCCTATAGCATGCAGGGCGCAGAGTCATTACAGGGCCTCTGGAGATTGCCCTGTGATTACACTGGACACACACCACCTGTGTAGGCAGAGAGAGAGACACAGACACAAGGCATGTGGAAAGTGTGGAGCCCCAGGTTTATACTCTGTCCAGCCTCAGTGATACTTGCCACCTGCATAGACAGAGAGTGGCACAGGAACGGGCCCTGTGGAGAGCTCAGAGACTTAAACATGCAATAGGAGAGGCACCAGCAGCACTTGATGCCTGCACTGACAGAAAGAAACATCAGGCCAGGGTCCTAATCACTGAAGGAGACCCAAAAGTGGGGCTACAAACTGACATCACTACTATATTTGCTCAGGTTACTGAGCAAATCATAATGCTTGGAACATGTTCAAAAACCTACTATAGTGAGTAGGTATTAAATGTCTGAAAATATCCACACAAACCCAGGAGGACTGCAGAGACCAAATCGGCTCTATATTGGTATATTTTCAGGGTTGTTTGTTTGTTTGGTTGTTTTGCTATTTTTTGTTTGTTTTTTTCTCTTCCTCATCCCTTTTACAAGTTCCCTCCTCCTTTTTTTAGCTACTTTCTTCTCTTTGACTTTTTTTTCGTTTTCTTTTATTAAATCCATTTCATATCACTACACATAAATATTCAGGATTGACTACCAGAATCCTCCTACATATTCACTATTTCCAATCTTTACCATATATTACCTTACTACACTCAACCTCTCATTCTACTCAATCATATTCTCTAATTCACCTTATTTTGGCACTCATCACTCTGGCTCCTTCCCCCTCACTGAACCATCACCATTGAATACAACCAATTTCACTTGTATATACCAGCTTATACCTCTAAATACCTAGTGCTGAGATTGGACCAGAGAGGTAAACCACTGGAAAGGACTCCCAGACACCAAGGATAAACAAACCACAGCTGATAGAAGAAATTATCCAACACTTCTCACATCCAGGTTTAAAAGCATGTATGGCACAAACTGTTCTGATCATACCTATGAGCTGACTCCCTATAAGGGAGGTGACAGACAGGATCCTGGACCTTAACACCTGAAACCCATCATTGTTACTATTGCAGCAGGCAGAAGGAGCACCAGAATAACTGCAAATCAGTACTGATGATCTACAGGTAGAACAACAGTGGGGTGATAGATATAAATGTAAGAAACCAGAAATCATGGGAAGGAAGAATAGCAAGGAAACAATGAGCTCCCACAAACACACAATAACAGAACCCATCAACACAAGGACAATTCAGATTTTTAATAGTAGAAATGGTACAGGACTTCTGAAAAGAATTCAGAGAGAGCATGAAAGAGATGAAGGAACAAACAAACAAAAAATATGACACCCTGAATAGAAATCAGAGAGCTCTGAAGGAAGTGAATGATGCAACAGTTCAAGTGAAGGCATCAATACAAACTATAACAATAGACTAGACCACATGGAAAAAAGAATCTCACTATTAGAAAACGACTACTTCAAAAATGAATGCATAATATATATTTTAGAAAGAACAACTTGACAGCAAAAGTTGAACAGTGAAGAGATCTGGGCCAATTATAAAAGAACTAACCTAAGAATAATAGGCATAGGAGAGGGAATAGAAGCTGAAACCAAAGGAATTAACAATCTTTTCAAAGAGGTAATATCAGAAAGTTTCCAAACATAGGAAAAGAGGTCAACACACAGTTATAAAAAACATAGAACCCCCTTTAGATAAGATCCAAGAAAAGATCCACCATGCCACATAATGATCAAACTGACTAATGTAGAGGCAAAAGAGAGAATCTTAAAAGTGATGAAAGTAAAAGACCGAGTGAAATTCACAGGCAAACCAATTAGAATCACTCCAGACCTCCCAAATCAAGTCTGAAAGTCAGGAAGACTTGGAGCAACATATTTCAAGCTCTGGAAAGAAAACAACTTGGAGCCAGGATTTTCCTACCCAGCAAAAATATCTCTCAAATTCGATGGGGAAATAAAAACCTCCCATGAGAAACACAAGCTGAAATGACTTATATATTCCAAGCCAACACTAGATAAAATACTCAAAAAGATTAATTACAAAGAAAAATTATCAAATAAGTGTCAGGACCAGAGAATCAATAATTTCCATGAAACAAACAACTAAGCAAAGAACAAACACTACCTCAAACAGAAGTTAAAACTCAAAATATTAGGAATTAGTAATAATCTCTCAATAATGCCACTGAATATCAATGGCCACAACTATTCAATAAAAAGACATAAGATGCCGGGTGTGGTGGCGCACGCTTGTAATCCCAGCATTTAGGAGGCTGAGACCAGAGGATCCGGGTTTGCGGCCAGCCTCAGCTACCTAGTGAGGCACTCCGCAACTTAGTGAGACTCGGTTTCAAAATAAAGAATAAAAAATAGGACTGGGGGTGTAGCTCGGAGGTAGAATGCCCCTGAGTTCAATCCCTAGTACTGCAAAAAAAAAAAAAAAAAAAAAAGACATAAGACGGCAAAATGGATTAAAAACCAGAATTCATCTATAGGCTGCCTGCAAGAAACACACCTTACAAGTAAAGATACTTAGAAACTAAAGGTGAAAGCCTGGAACATGGTAATCCATGCCAATGAAGCTAGAAGACAAGCAGGAATAGCAACTATGATATCAGAAAATTAGATTTCAAGTCTAAACTTATCAGAAGAGACAAAGCAGGTTGTTTCTTACTGGTAAAAGTAAAAATCCAGCAACAGGATATAATATAGTCAACATTTATGCCCCAACATAGGCATAACCACATTCATAAAACATATTTTTGTAAAGCCACACATAGTTCCCAATATAATAATATTGGGAGACTTCAACACTCCTCTAACACCACTAGTCCAATCTTCTATACAAAGGTCAGTAAAGATGCCTCATACCTAAAGAACACCATAAACTAAATGGACCTATTGGACACATACAGAATATTTCTCCCAAATACAGCTGAATTCACATTTTTTTTTTAGCTGCTCATGGAACCTTTTCCAAAATAGATCCCATCCTTTTCCACAAAGCAAGCACCAGCAAATTTAAAAAATGTGACATCATTCCCTGAGTCTTTTCAGACCACAATGGAATGAAACTATAAATCAAATATAAGAAGACTCAGAGAAAACCCAGAGTAACTACATAAACACATAGAAACTGAACACCACACTGCTGATGGGTCATAGAAAAAATAAGGGAAGACATTAAGAAATTCCTATGAACAAACAAAAAGATAGCTATGCAACATATCAAAATATCTGGGACACTTTGAAGGCAGTACTAAAAGGAAAATTCATAGTGCTCACATAAGAACAGAAAGTCACCAAATAAATAAACAAATGACATACTTCAAAGCCCTTGAAAATGGGAAGTCTAACCCCAAAGCCAGTGGAAGACAGGAAATTATTACAATCAGGGCAGAAATTGATAAAGTAGATAATAAAAAGCTATACAGAAAACCAACAAAATCAAAAGCTGGTTTCTCAAGCCGAGCGTGGTGGCACATGCTTGTAATCCCAGTACTTTGGAGGCTGAGACTGGAGGATATGGGTTCGCAGCCAGTCTCAGCTACTTAGTGAGGCCCTCCACAACTCAGTGAGACCCTGTTTAAAAATAAAGAATAAAATAGGGGCTGGGGGTGTAACTCAGATGTAGAATGCCCTTGGGTTCAATCCCCAGTACCACACACACAAAAAAAATGTTGGTTAAAAAATAAAAAAGATAGCCGGGCATGGTGGCGCACGTTTGTAATCCCAGCATTCGGGAGGCTGAGACCGGAGGATCCGGGTTCGCGGCCAGCCTCGGCTACCTAGTGAGGCACTCCGCAACTTAGTGAGACCTGGTTTCAAAATAAAGAATAAAAAATAGGGCTGGAGGTGTAGCTCGGAGGTAAAATGCCCCTGAGTTCAATCCCCAGTACTGCAAAAAAATAAAAAAAAATAAAAAAAAAATAAAAAAAGATATGAAAAACACTAGTCACCCTAACCAAAATGAAGAGGGAATCAATCCAAATTACTAAAATAAAAGATGAAAAATATGATATTACCACTGAACAGTATGGAAATACAGAAGTTTATCAGAAACAACTTTGAAAAATTATATGCCAGCAAAATGGGCAACCTAGAAGAAACTGACAAATTTCTAGAAACACACAACCTTTCTAACTTGAATCAAGAAAATATAGAAAATTTAAAATGGCCAATAGCAATCAAAGAGATTGAAGCAGCAATAAAGAGCTTACCATCAAACAAAAGGAGAGGACCGGATGGTTTGCCAGGTGATTTCTATAAAACCTTTATAGAAGAGTTAATTCCAATACTCCTCAACCTAGTCCGTGAAATAGAAAGAAACAGGACTCTCTCACATTCATTCTATGAAGCCAATATCACATTAATACCAAAACCAAATAAAGACAGCTCAAGGAAAGAAAACTACAAGTCTATATCTTTTGTGAAAATAGATGCAAAACTGCTAAACAAAATACTAGTAACAAGCATTCAAAAACCACATCAAGAAAATTATACATCATGACCAAGTTGAATTCATTTCAGGGATACAAGGCTGGTTCAGCATATGAAAAACAATCCATGCAATTTACCACATAAACAGAACTAAAGACAAAAATCACATGATCATCACAATAGATTCTGAAAAAGCATTTGACAAAATCCAACACTCATTCATGCTACCAGCACTGTAGAGAATGGGAGTAGAAGAAATATACATCAACTTCATAAAGGCAATATACAATAGGCCCACAGCCAACATCATATTAAATGGGGAAATCCTGTGAGAGTTTCCACTAAAAACAGGAACAAGGCAAGAATGTCTGCTGTTGCCAATCCTTTTTAATATATTACTTGAGACTCTAACTAGAGCAATAAGGCAAGAGAAGGAAATCAAATAATTACAAATAGGAAAAGAAGAATTAAAACTATCTGTATTTGCAGATTACATGATATACTAGAAGACCAACAAACTGATCAACAAGTTCAACAAAGGCTTATAGAAATGATCAACAAGCTCAACAAAGTGTCTGGATACAAAATCAGTCTTAAAAAATCAGAAGCTTTCCTGTATATCAACCATAAATCCACTGAAAAAGAAACCAGAAAATACTTCCATTCACAATATCCCCCCCAAAATTAAAATACTTAGGAATAAATCTAACCAAGGAGGTTAAAGACCTCTATAAGGAATATTTGAAAACATTGAAAAAAGAAATTGAAGATGGAAAGACCTTCTATGCTTTTGATTATGCAGAAAACATATCATCAAGATGCTGTTCTTCCAAAAGTGACCTACAGATTCAGTGAAATACCTACAAAATTACCAAGGTCATTACTCACAGACATAGAAAATTTAGACCTTAAATTCTTTGGAACAAAAAAAAATAGAATAGCCAAAGTAGTTCTCAGCAACAAGAACCATGCAGGAAGCATCACAATACCTGGCTTCAAGCTATGTTACAGAGCAATGGTAATAAAAACAGCATGGTATTGGTACAAAAGTAGACACATAAACCAATGGAGCAGAGTAGAAGACTCAGAAACAAATCCACACATTCACAGCCAGTTTATATTTGACAAAGGGGACAAAGACATACACTGGAAAAGGGTAGCCTCTTTAACAAATGGTATTCGCAAAACTTGTTATCTATATATATGCAGAAAAATGGAAATAAACCCCACCTTCTCACACTGCACAAGAGTCAATTCAAGATGCATTAAAGACCTGGAAACTAGACCAAAAACCTTGCATCTACTTGTAGAGGGTATAAGTCAACATATCAACACATAGGGATAGGTAAAAACTTTCTCTACAAGACATAGAAGCAAAAAAAAAAATTAAAAGGAAGATCAATACATGGGATTCCATTAAACTGAAAACATTATATCAATCAAAGGAAACTATAAAGAACCTCAACAGAGAGCTGACAGAATGGAAGAAGGTTGTTTGCCAGCTACTCCTCCAATAGAGGATCAATATCTAAAATATACAGAAAACTCAAGAAAATAAACAACCCAATCACAAAATGGGCACGTGAACTAAATAGACATGTCACAAAAGAAAAAATACAAATGGCTAATGAATATATGGAAAAAATTTCAACATCGTTAGCAATCAGAGATA
>PVLC010047222.1:0-11145 GCA_004027655.1 Graphiurus murinus
TTTTTTGCGGTACCGGGGATTGAACTCAGGGGCATTCTACCTCCGAGCTATACCCCCAGCCCTATTTTTTATTCTTTATTTTGAAACCGGGTCTCACTAAGTTGCGGAGTGCCTCACTAGGTAGCTGAGGCTGGCTGCGAACCCGGATCCTCCGGTCTCAGCCTCCCGAATGCTGGGATTACAAGCGTGCGCCACCACGCCCGGCTTCCAGCCCTATTTTTTATTCTTTATTTTGAAACAGGGTCTCACTAAGTTGCGGAGTGCCTCACTAGGTAGCTGAGGCTGGCTGTGAACCTGGATCCTGTGGTCTCAGCCTCCCAAATGCTGGGATTACAAGTGTGCGACACCATGCCCGGCTGAGAGGTTCTCTTTTAAAAAGGTTGTACATTCGGTGGAGGAGGATAAGCCGTTGGCTGGGCCGTTGTAGAGGAGAGTTGTGCCAGGCCTAGGAAATTGCTTTGTAGATTCAGTAGAGTTTCTCTTAATCCTGGGACTGGCTGGTCCCCAGAAATCTTCCCACTGGACAGTCATAAACTGTCCTCTAAGGTTGTTTCTAATACAGTCTTGTGGGCTCTGCTTCTCCTCCAGGAGCAGGAACTCAAAGCTGCTGCTGATGGCGTCTTATCTGAAGTGAGGAAAAAACAAGCAGACACCAAAAGAATGGTGGACATTCTTCGAGCTTTGGAGAAATTGAGGAAACTAAGGAAAGAGGCTGCAGCAAGGAAAGGTAATTATGGCTTTGCATTTCTACTTTCATTTCTTGCCTTCTTCCACTTCTTAACCCTAGTTTCTCTCTGCCTCAACTTTGTGTGTGTGTGTGTGTGTGTGTGTGTGTGTGTGTGTGTGTGTGTGTATGTGTGTGTATTACTGGGGATTAAACCCAGGGGCATTCTACCTTCAAGCTATACCGCCCACCCCTATTTTCCTTTTTTTTTTTTTTTTTTTTTTTTTTTTTTTAAATTGGTGCATTGTAATCATACATCTTTGTTAGGTACAAGCTGGTAAAGGCATACATGAATACATTTCTCATTTAACCCTTCCCCAATTCCTGCCCCACTCCCTCCCCCTGCCATTTTCCTTTTGAAACTGTCTCACTAGGTTGATGAGAGTCTCCCTACTTGCTGAGGCTGTCCTTGAACTGTGATCTTCCTGTCTCAGCTTTCCAAGTACTGGGATTACAGGCATGCCCCAAGCCCAGACCAAATATATTTTGAGGAAAAATATTTGATACTATAGAGTAACTGGGCATGTCAATACTAGCTCAGAACTGTCAAAGCAGGAAGCCTCAGAAGATGCTTAGCCACTGGTAAACAAAGTTGGAAAGAAAGGCATATGTAGGAAGCCACTGCATTGTCTAGCTCTCTACTTATCATTCCTACCCCAGACATTCTGGTCCATACTTTTCTGAGTCAGCTTTACCATACAACAAGGTGAAAGCTCCCCCCTGCCCCCCACCGGCCCTTTTTGGGGGGGGGGGGTGGCTGGGGATTGAACCCATGGGTATTCTATCTCTGAGCTATACCCCCAGCCCTATTTTTTATTCTTTATTTTGAGACAGGGTCTCACTAAATTGAGGAGGGCCTCATTAAGTAGCTGAGGCTGGCCGCAAACTTGTGATCCTCCTGTTTCAGCCTCCTAAGTACTGAGGTTATAAGCATGTGCCACCGTGCCTGGCTCCCTCCCCTTATTTGAGGCTCCAGAAAGTGTTGAAAACTTGTCATGTTTCTTCAGATGTGTTTTAAACATGAATTGTTATTTGAAGAGATTTGTATGGTTGGACAGGGCAAGGAGTGTCTTTCAGGCTATGTAGATGTCCCCAGCTTCCATGTATTTCCCTTTTAGATTCTGAAAACCTCACTGGTCTCTCTCACCAGACACCATAACTAGGCATCCAAGCCTTTCCACAAGTTGTTTCAGCCATGTAGGTTTTCTGGAAGTTAACCAGCTGTACTTTCTTTTTGCCTATCTCAGTCTTTACCCTTGCCAGCCAGTACATCTGGAGGCCTCTTGGTCCCGTCATTCATTTTTTTTTTTTGCGGTACTGGGGATTGAACTCAGGGGCATTCTACCTCCGAGCTACACCCCCAGCCCTATTTTTTATTCTTTATTTTGAAACAGAGTCTCACTAAGTTGCGGAGTGCCTCACTAGGTAGCTGAGGCTGACCGTGAACTCGGATCCTCCGGTCTCAGCCTCCCGAATGCTGGGATTACAAGCGTGCGCCACCACATCCGGCTCCATCATTCATTTTCATTAAAAATCCAACACAGATGCAACATCCCCCATCAACCTCCTTCTCCTTCTCACTTGCACTGGGTTTGAACCACATACTGGCTTACTTAGTAGGTGGTACGCCTTTGATATTCATTAGGGATATTTGAGAGTACACAAGTTAGCAAGAACCACTATACCAAATGATTTCCCCAGTGTGGTTTAAAATATAAGTAAAAACTGATTCTCTTAGACCCTTAAAATTTTGTTGGGATATGACTGTTATGCATTCAGCTAGGCTCATTTGCTGGCCAAGTGATGGGCTTTTGCATGCCAGCCTTCAGAGTAGTGAAGTCACATTCAGACCTCAGAATCACATGGCCCATTGTGGTTCTTTCAGAGCATTTGTAAGTTAGAGGGGAAATAACACGCTATTGGAACCATCTCTTTCTCAGTAGAAAGCAGCATAAGGGCTACTCTTTTTTTGTGCATGGTGTGTGGTGCTGGGATCAAACCCAGGACTTCGTGAATGATAGGCAAGTGCTCTACCTTTGAGCTATCTCACCAACTAGAAAGTTACTCTTTAATATTACCCCACCCACATCCTCAGTAAACTTTTGCCAAGTCAGTTTACCAATATTTGAACTCAAAGCTCAAATAGTCAAAATAGTCAATTTCTCAATATTAATGTCTTCCTCATTTTGGTACAAAAGAAGGAAGAATTTTGATGTCTCTCTTTTTTTTTTTGGTACTAGTGATTGAACCCAAGGGTATTCTGCCTCTGAGCTACACTTCCAGCCCTATTTTATTTTTTAATTTAGAAACAGGGTCTCATAGCCGGGCGTGGTGGCGCACGCTTGTAATCCCAGCATTCGGGAGACTGAGACCAGAGGATCCGGGTTCGTGGCCAGCCTCAGCTACCTAGTGAGGCACTCCACAACTTAGTGAAACCCTGTTTCAAAATAAAGAATAAAAAATAGGGCTGGGGGTATAGCTCGAAGGTAGAACGCCCCTGAGTTCAATCCCTAGTACCGCAAAAAAAAAAGAAAAAAAAAAGAAAAGAAAGAAACAGGGTCTCATTGCATTGCAGGGGGCCTCATTGCCCGAGAACTGTAGGCACGTACCACCATAAGCAGCCTCAGCCAGTGTGGTGGCACACCTGTAATCCCAGTACTTGGGAGGCTAAGACAGGCGGATCACAAAGACTCAGCAACTCAGTGAAACCCTGACGCAGAATAAAGAAATAAAAAGAGCTAGGGATGTAGCTCAATGGTATAGTTCCCCTGGGTGCAATCCCCAGTACCACCTACATACACAAAATAGCCTCTGGGAGTTTTGGGTTGGTTGGTTTTTTTTTTTTTTTTAAACTCTTGGTACTAGGGATTGAATTCAGGGCCTCACACATGCTAGGCAAATGCTCTACCACCGGGTGTGTAATCCCAGCATTTGGGAGGCTGAGACCGGAGGATCCGGGTTCACGGCCAGCCTCAGCTACCTAGTGAGGCACTCCGCAACTTAGTGAGACCCGGTTTCAAAATAAAGAATAAAAAATAGGGCTGGGGGTATAGCTCGGAGGTAGAATGCCCCTGAGTTCAATCCCCAGTACCGCAAAAAAAAAAAAAAAATGCTCTACCGCTGAACTATATTATTAGTCCTTCTATTTTTCATTTTGAGATATAGGATCTTACTAAGTTGCCCATGCTGGTCTCAAACTTGGTATCCCCTGCCTTGGCCTCTTGAGTCAGTGAGATTACGGAACCCAGCTCCCTGGGGAGTTGACTTGAATGCAAGATGATTTGATAACTCACAGCTGGTTGCATTGTATACTTAAAACAATAACCAGGTGTGGTGGTGCACGCTTGTAATCCCAGTACTTGAGAGGCTGAGACAGGAGGATCCGGGTTCGCAGCCAACCTCAGCTACTTAGTGAGGCCCTCCACAGCCTAGTGAGACCCTGTTTCAAAATAAAGAATAAAAAATAGGACTGGGAGTATAGCTCAGATGTAGACTGCCCCTGGGTTCAATCCCCAGTACTGCAAAAAAACAGAAAACAAGTAGTTTTCTAACTTCTCTCTTCAAGGTGAATGTACCACCAAGTGTGTGCCAAAAGATGAAGCTGGATATATAAACAGTTCAGCTTCACAAATTGAATCATGGGCCAGGCCAGAGTTCTTACCTATGCTTAAAGTTGCGGGGAACTGCCAGGCATGGTGACACATGCCTGTAATCAGAACTTGGGAGGCTGAGACTAGAGGATCACAGGTTCAAGGCCAGCCTCAGCAAGTAGGGAGACTCTCATCAACCTAGTGAGACCCTGTTATAAAATAGGGCTGGGAGCCGGGCGTGGTGGCGCATGCTTGTAATCCCAGCATTCGGGAGGCTGAGACCGGAGGATCCGGGTTCGCGGCCAGCCTCAGCTACCTAGTGAGGCACTCCGCAACTTAGTGGGACCCGGTTTCAAAATAAAGAATAAAAAATAGGGCTGGGGGTATAGCTCGGAGGTAGAATGCCCCTGAGTTCAATCCCCAGACCCGCAAAAAAAATAATAAAAATAAAAATAAAAAAAAAATAAAATAGGGCTGGGGGTATAGCTCAGAGGTAGAATGCCCTTGGTCTTAATTCCAAGTACAACCCCCTCCCCCTCCCCCTGCCCCCTTTCCCCCCCCACACACACACAAGATTTCTTATAAAGAAAAGGAGAGAGAACAAGATCAATCTCTGGCAGTGTGTGTGGTACTGGTGGTGATGCCGGGGTGTTGGGTGTCTTGGGGTCATGGGAAAATGAACATGTTTTAGTGCTGAGAGAAGCAGTGAATAGAGGAGGAAGAGTCAGAGAGATGCAGGAGGGACAGTCTGTGGTTCAAGGTTTTCTGGAAGGTAGGGAGATTCAGATTCTGGGTGGAGGGGTTAACCTAAGTGGAGAAGGACCCATCTCAGCCATGAAAATGAAGGAGGTGAGAATGGAAAGTAGTGCAGGTAAGTGCAGCAGGGGGCAGAGAGTTGATGGATTTCCTGCCTTCTGGACTGTTTCCTTTAGGAATGGGTTAGTTGGCTTGCTGAGAGTCAGCAGAGAAGTAGGGCTCTAGGAGAGCTATGAGGCACGTGGCAGAGTCTGCCAGGGACCCCTGGGAGGTGGCTGCGGGAGGTGCTGTGCGTCCAGCAGGCAAACCTGTGTACCGGCACTAGGTCACACAGTCAAATGACTTCTTCCAGGAGTATTCTATAGCTGACAAGTAAGCACATGACAGAGCATAGGGCTGTTGGGGGTTTTATTTCATGGAGTGACCACAAGTTTGGGTGGGAAAAAGTGAGAGGATGGAATCTGATAAGTTTAGGTCTAGAGGTTTTGGTGAAGCTGACAAAAGAATGTCTGGGGAGAAGGAACTAAAAATCTTAGAAGAGCTGGGTGTGGTGGCACATGCCTATAATCCCAGTACTTGGGAGGCTGAGACAGGAGTATTGCAGGTTCAAGGCCAGCCTCAGCAAGTAGTGAGGCTCTCATCAACCCAGCAAGACCCTGTTTCATAATAAAAATAAAATTGGGCTGGGGGTATAGCTCGGAGGAAGAATGCCCCTGGGTTCAATCCCCAGTACCACACACACACATAGTCTTGTTGTAGTCAGAAAAGAAAATAATCAGATTTAGACTTCAGAGACAGCAAGTTTTTCTGATCATGCTGATATCCAAAGACTGGGTGAGGCTCTGAGATGTGTGTGGCTGAGGGGAATAGAGGTGAAGGCAGTGGTGTCTGGGGGCAGCAGGAGCGTGGTTGAGGTGGAGGGAACCCAGGCAGTGTCAGTACACAGGGTCGTGAGGAAGGTGGGTGAGGAGTGCCATTTCCAAGGGAATGTATAAGTTGACCAGGAATGGTCAGTGAGGGGTTAAGGGAGCTGTGAGAGAGTGGCCAGACTCAGCAGCCTGAGGTGGTGGTGGACCACAGCTCCTCGTGGAGGCTGCAGGCACTCATGGGCTGGTGAAGTTTCTGGATAATTTTTTCCATACCAGTAGATTTTGGTAGTTGAAACAGATGGTATGGCTTGCAAAACCTAAAATAGTTTACTACCTGGCCCCTACAGAAAAAGGTAAGGAAACGAACCAAAACCATGAAATTAATACAAAGCAACATAGTGATAGCTTACATTTATCAGTGTGTAAAATTTTTGAACTTAGAGAATGTTAGCCTGGCACTGTAGTGGAAGAATTTAAGCTGTAGAGTTTTCATAGTTGGGAGTGAGTGAATGCAAATCTGTTCAAGCAAAGAAGTAATAAGAATGCTCTGGCCGGGCGTGGTGGAGCACGCTTGTAATCCCAGCATTCGGGAGGCTGAGACCGGAGGACCCGGGTTCGAGGCCAGCCTCAGCTACCTAGTGAGGCACTCTGTAACTTAGTGAGACTCGGTTTCAAAATAAAGAATAAAAAATAGGGCTGGGGGTATAGCTCGGAGGTAGAATGCCCCTGAGTTCAACCCTCAGTACCGCAAAAAAAAAAAAATAATAAGAAGAATGCTCTGGAGCCGGGCATGGTGGCACATGCTTGTAATCCCAGCATTCAGGAGGCTGAGACCAGAGGATACAGGTTCTCGGCCAGCCTTAGCTACCTAGTGAGGCACTCCGCAACTTAGTGAGACCCTGTTTCAAAATAAGGAATTAAAAAATAGGGCTGAGGGTATAGCTCGAAGGTAAAATGCCCCTGAGTTCAATCCCCAGTACTGCAAAAAAAAAAAAAAATACTCTGGAGAAATGTTAGTCTTGAAGGCGAAGGTCAGAGAATGAGCTTCACAACCACTTAGCTGCAGTGGTTAAGGGAGAAAAAAAATTAAAGCTGCACAGGAGACAGAACTACTAAACTTAGGGAACCATTATTTTAGGCTGTTTTTCAGACAAAACTGAAACAAGTATTCAAAGCTGGCAGTGTTGTACTTCACAGGTAGCAATATAGATGATGAAAACTCTGGAAAAAGTAATCATTCTTCAAAGAAATATTTATTATTTACCTTCTCTGTATGAATGTTAGGTAACTACGTAAAGGTATAGCTCTTTTAGGAAGCAATTTAGTACCACAGTTTGGTATTTTTTGTTTGTTTTGTTTTGTTTGTGGTACTGGGGATTGAACCCAGGGGCATTCTATCTCTGTGCTATACCCCCCATCCTATTTTTTATTCTTTATATTGAAACAAGGTCTCACTAAGTTGTGGAGGACCTCACTAATTAGCTGAGGCTGACCTCGAACCCAGATCCTCTGGTTTCAGCCTCCCAAGTACTGGGATTACAAGTGTGCACCACCACACCCTGCTCAGTTTGGTAGTCTTGAACATACATGAACATTTCCAGTCTTGAGAATTTATCTTAGAAATAATGCATACAAAGGGGGAAAGTAACATTCCCAAAAGTGTTCATTGTGCATTATTTAATTATAAGGTGTTGGTAATACCTAAAGTGTTCAGGAGTAGGGAGCTTGTTAAGTGAATTATTATACATTGGTTGAAGTCTTATTATTTGTGTGTGTGTGTGTGTGTGTGTGTGTGTGTGTGTGTGTATGTATGGTTTGAACCCAGGGGCATTCTACCTCTGAGCTACACGCCCAGCCCTATTTTATTTTTATTTTGAAACCGTCTTACTAGGTTGATGAGAGTCTTACTACTTGCTGAGGCTGTCGAATTGGTTGAAATTTGTTAGAAACAGAATAAGCCGGGCGTGGTGGCACACACTTGTAATCCCAGCATTCGGGAGGCTGAGACCGGAGGATCCGGGTTCGCGGCCAGCCTCAGCTACCTAAGTGAGGCACTCTGCAACTTAGTGAGACCCGGTTTCAAAATAAGGAATAAAAAATAGGGCTGGGGGTATAGCTCGGAGGTAGAATGCCCCGGAGTTCAACCCCCAGTACCGCAAAAAAAAAAAAAAGAAACATAGAATAACTGTGAGGACTGGAGAAGAACATGGAAAATCAACATAGAGATGTGGAAATTACATACATATTATGTTGCTATGAATTTGCTAATATATGGACAAAAAGACTGGAAGGGAACATGGGAAAATTAAAATGGTCAATTATGGTAGGATTGGGATTTTTTTTTCTTCCATGTATTTGGTATTGATTATTATTTTTATTTTTAAACAAGGTCTCGCTAAGTTGCAGAGAGCCTCACTAGGTTGCTGCGGCTGTCTTCAAACCTACAATCTTCCTGTCTCAGCCTCCCAAGTACAGGGATTACAGGCATATGCCACCACACTTGGTCACTGAGGTCAGTGTGGTTGGTTACGTGTATCTTCTTCATCAGGAAGTGTGCTCTCTCAGAATTTAAGACTGTCAGAGGGAAAGTTGTCTGTTAGGTCTGAGAGGTCGATGCTGAGGGAATTAATCATAAACAAGAAAAAAATCAAAGACAAGTGTGTTCCTTTAGTGAGCTTCCTGTCCAACTGGAGAACCAAAACCACTGGAAAGAAACATCCAAAGGTTAAATGGTGTGATCCTCTGGATAGGGTCACCATAATTGGATGTTCAAAAAGATCAAATTGGCCAGGCACAGTAGCTCAGGAGGCTGAGGCAAGAAGAACACAAGTTAAAGGCCAACCTGGGCAATTTAGTGAGACCCTGTCTCAAAATAAAAAATTAAAAGGAGCTAGACATAGTGGTGCATGCTTATAATTCTGGTACTTGGGAGACTGAGACAGGAGGATCACAGGTTCGTGGTGAACCTGAGCAATTCACTGGGGCCCTCTTCAACTTAAATGCTGTTTCAAAATAAATAATAGAATAGGGCTGGGATGTAGAATGCCCCTGGGTTCAATCCCCAGTGCCACACACACAAAAAATAAATGGATGAGTGGAGGGAAGAAGGGAGGGATATGGAGTTTAGTGGTAGAGCAACCCTAGGTTCAATCGCTGTACCGCAAAAAAAAGAAAAATCAAATTGAGTCTTGAAGATTGAGTAGCATTTCCAAATTCTAAGCACATTCATACAATAGGTAGGGCATTGAGTTTTCTCATTAGAACATGAATTCTGGAATAATAAGATGTTTTTATGTAAAATGCCATTTGGTTCCTTTTGCCCAGGGGTGTGTCCTCCAGCTTCAGCAGATGAGACTTTTGAGAACCATCTTCAACGCCTAAGGAAACTCATTAAAAAGCGCTCTGAACTGTATGAAGCTGAAGAGAGAGCCCTCAGAGTTATGTTGGAAGGAGAACAAGAAGAAGAGAGGAAAAGAGAAATGGAAAAGAAACAGAGAAAAGAAAGAGAGAAAATTTTACTTCAGAAACGTGAAATTGAATCCAAATTATTTGGGGATCCAGGTAAGTTCCTCTGTACCCAGTGGAGAAAAGGAAAATAGCAAATTGACAGCTAGCTCCTTTCATCATGAGTATCTCAGTTTATGCAACAAATGGTACCTTCTAATTTGAGATTCTAAACTATATCATGGAGGTCATGGGTACATATGAAACACATGAAATCATAGTGTCATAGTCATAGGCTCAGTCAGCCTGCCTGAGGAATACACTATTTGTTTGTTTATTTGCTTATTTATTATCTATTCGTTCGTTCATTCATTCATTCATTCATTCATTCATTTTGTAGTATTGGGGATTGAACCCAGGGGTGTTTTACCTCTGAGATACACCACCAGCCCTATGATATTTTTATTTGGAAATGGGGTCTTGCTAAGTTCTTAAGGCTGTCTTCAAACCTGCAATCCTTCTGTCTCAGCCTCCTAGGTACTGGGAGGAATACACTTTTGATGGTAAGCATGATGATGTGTTATTGTACCATTTCTCTTTCAGATGAATTCCCACTTACTCACCTCTTGGAGCCTTTCCGACAGTATTACCTCCAAGCCGAGCACTCTCTGCCAGCGCTTATCCAGATAAGGTCAGAGGGGCAGGCTCTTCTATTGCCTTTTCCTTGTGTAGCAAGAAACACTGGCGATGCTTATGTTTTTGAAGTCTGTTAAAGTTCCTGTGGGTCTATGATGTTGCCAAGTTTCAAGGCTGCCACATACATCTTGTTTAGTCCTCGTTAATCCTTGAGAAGTAGAGGACTCCATTTTAATAGGTGAAGAAACAAACTCAGTTGTGAGACTTGCCCTTTTGTTTAGCTCTTATGTTGATTTAAAACATTGGTTTTACCTGATTCTCTTTGGCTAAACTGAACTAGGAAGAGAAACCTTCCCTTGAATACTTGGCTGTGGAAACTAAGACCCTTGCCGATATATATATATATATATATATATATATATATATATATATATATATATATATATATATATATATATTTTTTTTTTTTTTTTTTTTTTTTTTTGCCAAGTACTGGGAGTATAAGCGTGCACCACCACACCCCAGCTCCCTTGCCGATTTCTGAGTTCCTACAGATCAAAACCCAGAGAGCTGGGAACAAGGGTCTTATCTGAATTGGCAGTTACAAAAGAGCTTGGTAAAGTTTTTGTCTCTCTGGGTCTCACACTTCTCACTTACAGATGGAGATGGTGGGCTAGAGTGTGGCCTCAAACTGTAGCAGCAATAGTCTCCCCAGATACAGTCTTCTGAGACATCAGCAGGTAAAGCAAATTGAATGAACAGGTTCATAGGCAGCTTACATTTGCTGCTGCCTAGAAGCACCTTGCTATTTTTAGATTCCCCCAAACATTTTGGATTCTAAGAGTCTTCAAACATGGTTTGAAAATCACCACCTCCGAGATCCTTTCCAAAGCCCCAACAGTTTGCTATTTTCTTTTCTTTTTTTTCTTTTTTTTTTTTTTTTTTTGCGGTACTGGGGATTGAACTCAGGGGCATTCTACCTCTGAGCTACACCCCCAGCCCTATTTTTTATTCTTTTATTTTGAAACCGAGTCTCACTAAGTTGCGGAGTGCCTCACTAGGTAGCTGAGGCTGGCCGCGAACCCGGATCCTCCGGTCTCAGCCTCCCGAATGCTGGGATTACAAG
>PVLC010047223.1:0-11172 GCA_004027655.1 Graphiurus murinus
AGCAAGATGGTGGGAAGGCAGGCTTCTGGGTCTGGCTCAACCCTCTTCATCGGTCCAGCAAGACCAGGGCCAAGAACCAGCATTTTACATAAGGGGTTCTGGTCATTCTGTAACAGGACCTTAGCTCAGAGGCACAGTAAGATGGTGCATTTGGCCGGACCAAGCTGGGATGCAAGGCCAAGAGACGGCCAGGAGCCCGGCCCAGCCCCACCCCAGGGAACACCCACCCTTAGGGGAGAGGACATTGGCAGAATCTCCCGACAGTGCGCTCTGAAGAGATGCATTTAATATCCAAACATAATTCAATAGGAAAATCTCATTACTCTGCTAATATAGAGAATAGATAATAGTCCTCTTGGTGGGTGAGAAGTCGGGGTGTCCGAATGGGGAGTGGCCGCCATCAGGGGTGGGGGGCAGGTGGTGGTGGCTACCACAGGCAGCGGGTAGTTTACAGAGCTAAGGACTAAACTGATTCAACCTGACCCTCTTTCTCCAGTGACTACTGTGTGCAAGGCAGAGTGGGATGACCATTTGACAAGCATGCATTGAGTACCTACTGTGTACTAGTTAGCCCTCTAAGAAATGTGTGTTGAGTACCTACTATGAGCCAGCACATACCAGGCGTGTGTTGGGGCAGATGGAATTGAGCAGGATGGACACACTCACTGCCTTCCTGGAGTTTTTAGTCTGGGTGAGTGGATGAGGGAAGACACAGGGGAAAAGTTAGTGAACAAATAAATAGTTACAAACTGTGCTGAATGAAGGGGGGATCCTGTGTGACCGGAGAGACCCACAAGGGGACCTGCTTCAAGAGAAAAGCTTCTTGGAAGAGGTGGCGTTTGGGCTGGCGGGGCTGCCCTGGGAGGACCCGGGAAGCACGTCCCCAGCAGAGGCGCCTGAGGAACCAGGCTCAGTGTGTCGCCTCTAGTGGCTCCTGGGTGAGCTGGGGACCCAGACACTCGGGGTCCTGCCGGACATGAGGCCCATCAGAACCCTGGAAGGAGGAGGGAGGAGGCATCCCTTTTTGCCTGGGGATCTCAGAAGGCTTCAAGGAGGAGTTGGCGTTTGGATTAGGCTTTGGAGAGTGAGTAGAGTCTGGATTGGTAAAGGAGGCGGGAGGGAATGGTAGGTTGAGAGAACTGAGTCTCGTCCCCGAGGTGTGACTGTACAGGGTACTTTGATGGATGGCAGGTGTTCTTCCAGCTGTTGGGGCTACAGCACCGCTTTCTCATTCATTCATTCATCCGTTCGTTCATTCATTTTGTATTTACCGAGTGTCTAATCTGACCCTGCGCTGGCCATGTATCTGCCAGGTGAGGACTCCTGGGGCTTCTCAAAGGACCCTTGTCACCTTCTCCTCCCCTCGTCCCCAGCCTCCTCAGGATCACAGTTCCCCTTGGGGCTCCCACCAGCAGGTGTACTAGGGTGGCAGGGTGGGTCCTTGGAATTCCTTCCCTGCAGCTGCCACCCGAGGCCACCAGTCTCATTTCCTTGACTCTTTCCATATCGTTATTGGAATCTTTATTGGTGTGATTATAAAGTGCCCTGCCTCGGCTTCTCCAAGCGGACTGTCTCTGTATCCCTTTTTGCCTTGGCCTCTGCTCCCTTCTTCAGCCCCTACTTCCCCCTGCTTCTTGGGAGCCCCCAGCCTGGCCACCTTTGGGGGTCCTCCCTCCTCTCCCCCAGTACCCCGACGCCTGTGCAGAGGCTCTGGGGGAGTCCCGCAGTGAGCGCCGAGGCTGCGATACTGTGGGGCATAATGGGATTTTTAATATTTAGCTTGGATGGGGAGAGGGCTGCAAGCCAGCTGGGGAGGTTGCACGCACATGTTGACTCTCGGGCTCCAGCCAGGACTTCCCAGTTTGCAGCTGCGGGCAGCTCCTGCAGCCTCCCCTCCACATGCCCCGGCCTCTCCTCCAGCCCTGGCTTCTCCTTGACCTTGGCTTCAAACCCCAGCACCCGCTCCCTAGCCACGTGACCGACCTTCTCCACCCTCTGTTTTCCCATCTGCAAAACAGGACACACAGAAGGGCTGCCGAGCAGCCTCAAATGCCGAGAGAAGTATTAGACACATAGGAGCCAGGCCTTTATGAACACTGTCTTGGGGTTCATGCTTGTGTGCGTTTTTTTTGTTTTTTTTTTTCCCGTTGATGATCTTTTTTATTTGGAGGAAAAAATAACTTTTCTCTATCACAAAAGCAGTATGGGTTATTTGTAGAATCTTTAGAAATGGCTGATAAGCAAAAAAGGGGAAAATTAAAATCAGCCATAATCCAGCTGGGCGTGGTGGCGCACGCTTGTAATCCCAGCATTCAGGAGGCTGAGACTGGAGGATCCGGGTTCGCGGTCAGCCTCAGCTACCTAGTGAGGCACTCCGCAACTTAGTGAGACTTGGTTTCAAAATAAAGAATAAAAAAATAGGGCTGGAGGTATAGCTCGGAGGTAGAATGCCTCTGAGTTCAATCCCCAGTACCACAAAAAAAAAAAAAAAAATCAGCCATAATCCCATCACCCAGAGATAACCACTGTTAACAAGCTGGTGTGGAGCTTTTTGGGTGTATTTATATGTAGTAATTTTTTTTTTTTGATACTAGGGATTGAACCCAGGGGTATTCTACCTCCAAGCTACATCTCCAGGCCTATTTTTTATGAAACAGGCCCTCACTAAGTAGCTAAGGCTGGCCATGAACCTGCCATCCTCCTGTCTCAGTATCCCTAGCATGCACCACCACGCTCGGCTTTACATGTACTGATTCTTTTTTTTTTTTAAGGAAAAAATGAGCCAGGCGCAATGACATACACCTGGGATCCCAGGAAGCTGAGACAGGAGGATTGCAAGTTTGAGGTCAGCATGCAGTAATTTAGCAAGACTCTGTTTCAAAAGTAAAGATAGCCAGGGTAGTGGTGTGCACCTATAATTCCAGTACTTGGGAGGCTGAGATAGGAGAATCGCAGATTTGAGGCCAGCCTCAGCCACTTAAGGAGACTTTCAGAAAGTTAGCGAGCTCTTGTTTCAAAATAAAAAATAAAAAGGGCTGAGGGTATAGCTTAGGGTAAAATGCCTCTGGGCTCTATCCTCATTTCCACACACAAAAATAAATAAATAGATTAATTAATTAATTAGTTAGTTAGTTAATGAAAATTAAAGGAAAAAATGAACTCCTGCCAAATGTACACGAGTTTTTGTTTGCTTGTTTTTTTGCAGTGCTGGGGCTAGAACCCAGGCCTCGCACACGCCCAGCCAGCATTCCGCCACTGAGCTACATCCCTAGCCCCAGAGGATTTTTTCACTTAATATTTCATGGACATCTTTCCACATCATGTTAGAGCTGCAATAGCATTTTGGGAGGCTCTTAGAATTCCACAGTATAAATGAACCATAATTTATTTACCAAGCCTCTATAAATGGGCATGCGAATTACTTGCAGTATTTCACCATCTTATATAAATGCTGGGGTGAACATCGTGGTTCCTCTGAGTTTTTTTTTTTTTTTTTTTTTTTCCTTTTCCCTGTTGCTTGTATTTCCTTAGGATAAATTTCCAAGCATGGAATTGTGAGGTCAAGGGGCACGTTCTTGTTTTAGAGCTTTTCACGCGCGTTGCCAAATCACACTGCAGAAAGGCTGGGCCGAGTCACCCTGCTGGCAGCAGCCTCTGAGCTGCCTGTTTCCCGGCATGCTCGCCAGCATGGTGTATTATGCCTGTGGCTTTGTTTCTGTTTTACTCCCAGAATCCTTCGCTTTCCCACCCAAGGGAGAAAAGCGGGCCAGGGGTCCTCTCAAAGTGGGATCCTGGGCCACCCTCCGAGTGGCCTCCTTCCCACCCTGCATTCAGCCCCAGCCCTTCCCTCGGAGGGAGGCTGGACCAGTGGCCCAGATGTGTCTGGGGAATGTGTGGGGAGGTGGGGCGCGGTCAGACCAGGGCTGAGGAGGAGGGAGGCCTCCGGCTGGCCGGCTGAGCTGGCTGGGAAAGGGCTCGAGGGGCTGCGTGCTGGTGGAGGGGAGGTGCAGACCCCACCCCCACTCCAGAAACTTCTGCTGCTTCCCTCCAAGTGCAGGGTGCAGACTCCGAGCTGGGGAGGGGATGACAACCCCTCCAGGCCCCCGGGATCCGGCCAGGACCGAGACCACACAGGCCAGCCTTTGGGGAAAGAGGTTGGAGGAGATCCCGGCCAACACGCTCAAGCTGTTCATGTCTTTGTTCTTAAAAGTTAGAAAGGCTCCATACCTCCCCCTCCCCTCTTCTCCTTTCTCATCCATCCACTGTCCACCTATCCAGCAGCCCCAGCATGCCAGCTTCTGACCTTTTTTATTTATCTGGAGGGGTCAGACATGTCTTCATAGAAGAACTGTAGCTAACACAGACCGAGGGCTTTCTCTGTGCCAGGAACGGGGCCAGGCATTGGGGGCTTTGGAAAGATCCGTCGCAGCCCCTGCCCTCAAGGACACACAGTCTTGAGATGTTGACACAGGTCCATGGACAGTGAAGGTGCCAGGAGCAGGTGGGCAGAGCAGAGAGCTGGGGAGGCTTCCTGGAGGAGGAGTCCTTGCCCAGGGCTTTGGAGAGTGGGAGGGGCCTGGGGCAGGAAGGGAAATTACTTCAGCAAGAAGGTGTTTGGAAATGATATTGATTTTTTTCCCACAATGGGGAACAGAGGTGAAGTGTTCTTGGCACAGGAAAGATGGTAAAAAGGGCTTCCAGGGCTTTGGTACCAGTGGTGTCAAAGGCTGAGGGAGGCAGAGGCTGAAGGAAGGCCTAAAGGGTCTAAGAGGCCCAGGACAGGAGGGTGAGAGGCCCGCCTGTGTCTCCAGGGCTGTGCCACATACTAATTTTCTATTGATCTTACTAGTTCCATTTTACAAATGATGAAGACTAAAGTCCAGAGAGGGTCAGCAAGTTGCCCAAGGCCACACAGCACTAAATTGCAGAGCCAGAATTCAAGCCTGGCTTTCTCCAACTTGCTGGGACGACTTATTAACCTAGAAAAGACTGACCGATGCGCGGATGTGCTCTTCTTTATTCCCGAGGCCCATGTCTCGTCCACCCGGCCTTAAAGCCCCCGTCCTGAGGAGCTACAGGGGGTGAGCAGCAGGATGCCATGGGGAGAATCAGGGTCCTCACCCCGGAAACAGGGACAATAAACTGTGCCCTCCCACCCTGGGGAAAACAGCTTGACAGATAACCAGCAGAGGGGCTCGTGTTTAGGATCATGGGCTTCCAAGGAGGGAGGGGCTCACCCTGCAGGGGCGGCCTGGGGGCGGCCGGGCCTTGAGGGATGAGGGCCTGATGGAGCGTGGCCCCAGGGCGAAGGCTCAGAGGGAGGGAAGCCCCGGGGGTCCCCATCTAGCTGACCTCTGACCAGCGAGAAGAGCTGCCACCTGTCCCCACCCAACACAAGCCGCGTGCCTGCCTGTGCCGGCCTCCCTGGAGCCCCGTCAGGTCAGGAAGTGGAGGTTGGGCCAGCTTCTCACCCCTGTTAGGTGGCAGAGGCAGGCCCATGCTCTCCTGCCTCCTGCTTCTGCTTTCTCCTGCACAAATGAGGTCCCCCTGACCCCTGGCCACCCCACAGGGCTGGGTAAGTGGCTTATAGAAGAGGAGACATGTTCAGAGGAGTTGAGCAGCCCATCCCAGGTAGCACAGCTAGGGAGGGTGGGATGCGACCCTGGAGCCCCCTTGCTGCCCTTGCTGGGCCCACACTGGCTGTCCCGACGCTGACCACACCAGGGTGACAGGTTTGGTCCACGCTGTCTCCA
The DNA here is from genome assembly GCA_004027655.1 of Graphiurus murinus. Classification (NCBI taxonomy): domain Eukaryota; kingdom Metazoa; phylum Chordata; class Mammalia; order Rodentia; family Gliridae; genus Graphiurus; species Graphiurus murinus. The sequence goes on from PVLC010047223.1 coordinate 5,754, forward strand.
GAACGCTCCAGCGGGACCATAAACAGCCGGGGAAGTCCCCCTCCCTCCAGCCGCTGGCTTTTCATCTGGCTGGGCCTCGGGATCTGGCGAGAGGGGCCCATTTATTGAGGAAGTTTATGCATTTAACAGTTTAAGCCCTTCTAAGCCTGTGGTACAACAGGATTTGGGAGCCGTTAACAATTCTGTGTGGTTAAGAGATTTTCATTGCTCTGCAACAGCTGGCTCAGGTCCCACTGGCCCGCTCGGGCCTGTGCCCCACCCTGGCGGGTCCCCCTCCCGGGGGCCTTTGTCTTCAGCCCCCACCCCTGCTGCTTCCCCCACCTTCCCACCCCAAGCCTCAGGTACCACCTCTGACCTCGAAGGAGGAACTGAGGCCCAGAGAGGGAAGGCGGTTGGCCAAGGCCACACAGCCCATGAGAAGTTTGATTGAGACCTGCCCGATCCCTTCCCCCATCCCAAATGCTGCCCTGGGAAGGAGGAACAGTATATTGTTCATTCCTCATTGGTGGAACTCACAAAACCCCTCTGAAACCAACTTGATCTCCACCAAGGTTTTGCAGGGCCGGGCGGGTTGTATGTGTGTTGGGGGGGGGGGCTCCCCAGGTTCCTTCACCGTGTCAGCTGGGGCCCGAGTCAGAAGCAATGCCCGCTGCAGTCCTGATGCAAAGTCACACTACACCAAACTGCTTTGCTCTTTCCCCCGTAGCTGGGGGAGAAAATGCCGTTTGTGATTCTAATGGCTTACGTATGTACAGTGTGTATAGTGTAACCGCGCTTAGTTCCAGAAGGATTGGAGGCTGACTGTGGGGCACTTGGTCCCCCTCCTCCCGTGAGATGCTATGATCTGAATGACGCCCACATGAGAGCGACATGACACTGAGATTATCATCACCATTTCAGAGACAGGAAAACTGAAGCCAAGAGGAGACAGGACATTTCCAGGGGTCACTGAATCCTTGGGGGGCTGGGGAGGGGGCAGGGTGGGACTCAAACCCAGTGCCCCAGCCTGCTAGGCCTGGGCTTTCTGCAGGACTCGAAGATGTGCAGCCAGGCAGCTCTCCACCCTGCTCAGCAGGGGCGAGACCCCAGGGCTCCCCCGACACCCCATGGGTGACTTAGTCTGTGCAGGAAGAGGCGCTGACCCGCCTGGGGGAGAGCTCCTCACCCTGGAGGACGCACCGCACAGCCGGCCTGTCCCCCTGAGAGGGCTGTGGGTGGGTTTGGCAGGACATCTGCCGGGCCCTGATGACCAGGACTGACCTGCACCAGGGGCCAGGTCGCTCTGCGGTGAGCCTCCCACCCTCGCGGCTCCCCGGCCTCCCCAGTCTTTTTCCATGGAGCCGGTTGGGTGATGTTGCTATTTTAACCACAGGGATGGGTTTTCGGGACATGGTAAAATGTCTGTCCAACCACCCAGCAGGCCCAGGAGAGAGAGGGCTGCAAAAGCAACTGCTCCCGTTTCACCTGCACCCCGACACCCCAACACGGCGTGCTCCATCTCTTGTCTTCTCCTCCTACCCCAGCCCAAAGAAAGGGAGGCCGAGGGGACCGTGCACTGGTTAGGAAAACCCAAAGAGGTTAAACAAAATGGCTTCTCCAGGGACCCGGCGCTAGACTCAGGTCCGTCTCCCGGCCCTCTGTATCCAGCTCTTATTGTAAGTTACAGGAATGAGGGGCAGGGAGGAAGCAGCTGGTGCCAGTGAAGCCCCTCTGTGCTCATGCCTGGGACCACCTGCAACACTGTGCTGATTCCTCCCACCCCCAGAAGGTGGTACGCCTGTCACAGAAGCAGGGCGCAGGGACAGGCGGGGCAGCTGGCGCGTGCTGCAGCCGGAGCGAAACCTCCCCTGCACTGCCCTGCTGGGATATTTGTGGTGTTTCAATGTTGGTCATTTTTTTCCCCCATAACTGTTATCTCCTTTGATTCTAAACGACCCTGGGAAGTAACTTTAAGGGTGTCACTTCTGGTCTTCAGAAGAGGAAATCAAGGCTTGCTGCTGGGAAGGGTCGCTGGGTGGGTTTTATTCTTCCCTTGCACCTGCTCCCAATCTCCCCCAAACCCATTCACGCTGGGTGTTCCCCCCTCAGTCCGCTAAATGGGCTCATCATCCAGGCCACTGGTGACAGGGCCTGTGATCAATTCAGCGGGCACCTCCCTGGCCCGCTGGAGGCAAGTGACAGACAGGGCGACCTTACCTTCTCTGGGGCTGCTCTCTGTCTGGGGCCTCTCTGGGTGCTTTGTACCCTGTTCCTGCTCATGTCCCCACCTCCTCGTCCTGCTCCCTGGGTGGCTCTGTCCAGTCCCATGGTGGCAAAGGCCTCCGGACTCATCTCCAGTGTCCCCGACCCACCTGCTGCAGGACACCTCCGCCCTGCACCCATCTGCCCCTGCGGTCCATCCCCCGCCTTGATCCTCTCCTGGGACACTTGATCAGCTCAGCCTGCCCCCCACATCCCCCAAGGCTCGCCGTCACACAGAACAAAGGCCAAGGTCCCCCGCCTCTTTCCTTCCACCTCCTTCTAGTCCAGCACGAAGCTCTCCGGGCTGTTTCTCCTGCCTGGAATCCACATGTATTGCTCCCTTGCTTTCTTCAAGTCGCTGCCTAGTGTCAGGTTCTCTCCAAGGATCCCCATCACCCCATTTTCATGCAGGGAGCATCCCATCTCTCTTCCTGGCTTGATTTCTCACTATCATCCTATCGCCAGCTGACATACCATGCATTTTCTAGTTTGCTCCTCTGAGGCCTGCCTTCCCAGCAGGTACGGAGGCTCCACCGAGGCAGACGTTTCTGCCTGTTTCATTCCCTGCTGCATTTCCAGGTTCTAGGGTGGTGCTTAGCTTGTAGAAAGTGCTCAAAAGATACTTGTTACAGAGTCCCGCCCACCCCCAGACCCTGTCAACCCTTATGCGACCCACTAATGAGGGCCCTTGGAGAGGCTGCGGTGCTTCCTGCCACCTCTGGAGGGGTCCTGAGGGACTGGCACGCCCTGGGTGCCAGCAGCCTGTGTCTGTGGTTGGGACGGATGTTTCTAAGTGAGAATGGAAGATGCTTATTCTTTGCGTTGGTCAGCTTTGTTGTTGTTGTGACTAAAATTCCTGACAAGCACAGCTTAGAGGAGGAAAGGTTTATTTGGCTCATGGTTTCGGAAATTCAATCCATGGTCAACCGGCAGGGAATGTGGTGGGGATGGGGGGAAGGACTGCTCTCAGCTCATGGGGGCTAGGAGCAGAGAGAGAGAAGAAAGCCAGGAACAGATCAAGTCCTCAAGGCTACGCCCCATGTCAGGTGCCGGCAGCATGGCCGAGCCCGAGTCCAGAGCCGGTCCTGGAGCCCCTTTCTCTCGTCAGGAGCTGGGGGAAGCTCCCTGTGAGCCTGGGTCTGTGCAGACACAGAGCTGGGGGAGACGGAGACGACCTCTGCTCCACGACCTTCCACTTATGAAACTGACCTGGGCAGGGCTTTCACCGGAGCCTCAGTTTCCCCGTTGTTAAATGGGATCAGCAGTTCCGACTTCTGAAGGTTTGAAGGAGGCTTGGAGGTGTTAAGGGAGGTTAGAAGACAGGAGAAAGGATGAGGGATAGGGGGGTCCTGCTACAGAAAGGAATGTTCCTAGGATGGGCACCAGCCAGGGCCCTGGCAGAGCTGCTGGAGAGCGGAGAGCGGAGCGCAGGGTGATGGATGGGCACACAGCAGGAGCCTAATATGTGCTCGTGGAATGGCATTGTTTTAACCAGCTTGGGTACTTCTGTTGAGCAGCCGAGAGACTGCTTAGTTAGGGAGCTTGAGTTCAAATCTGGGCTCGACACCCCATGCCTTGAGACCCTCCCCCGGAAGTCAGTGTCACCATCTATAGAAATATTCAGGCAGGCACCAATAACCTCTGATTCTGTCCTACCTGGTCCTCGTGGTCCTTTAAGAGGCCACCAGGGCAGCTGTGACCATCTAAGGATTCCAGACACCTGGGAACAGGGGGGTTTAGCAAAGTAGGTAAGCTTTCCCCTCCTGGGTTCAAATGCTGCATCCAACGTTTACCAGCTATGCACCCCGGGGCAGGTGACCCACCTCCAAGCCTTGAGCGCATCCCTAAGATGGGTACAATAACAAATGGAATGCCGTAGGGCCAGGTGTGAGGGCTCAGGGAAACGAGGACAGGAAAGCATTCCACGTAGCTCCTGGTGTGGGGCTGTGGTCAGTAATCGTCAGCTCTGCTCATCGTAGACTGGAACTGGTTATCTAAATCCTCAGGGTTGTTACCATCCCCTTTTGTAGAGGAAGAAACTGTGGCTCAGAGAGAGCAAGTGACTTACCCCAGGCCACACAGCAAGTAGGTGGCTGTTACTGAACACAGGTTGTTTGCTCAGGCATGAGGAGTGGCCTGTATAAGACTCAGGGGCCATGCAGAGCCCTCTCTGCCCCCACGTCCCCAGCACATTCTGGGCCCAGGGCCTCATGTCAGGCTTAGGAAGAAAAGATTTTTCTCTGGGGGCTTTGCAGACCTCACCTGGTACCCTTCAGGGTTATTCTGGCTCCTTCTAGGAAACCAGACTCAAGTTTCCAGTTGCCTCCTGTAAAGCCACTGTCATCTGATTAGCAACATTTTAAAGACCTGAGAGTGGTCGCTGGCCTTTTTGGGCTGCCTGAGCAGGCCAGGGAGCTTTGGGAGCCCAGCATCCGTATCCCTGGCAACCCTGCCTTGGGCTGCCCTCCCCCACGCCCTGCCGTCAGAGCTGTCTGTCTGCGGGATCTCCCTGGAGACGGTGTGCACGCCTGTGCTGGGTCAGCACGGAGCATCCCTCTTACGCATGCGTGTGGGAGGGCCTGCTGGGAGCGTTTGTGTGCGTGCACACATGTGTCTACCAACAGCATCTGCGTACTGGAACATCTCTGGACCTGAGCAGGTCACTGTGAGCCCGCTATGAGTTACAACTACCTCTGTATTCTTGCTCTTGTCTGCTTGATCTGCCCTAGCACATCTGTGTGCAGGGAGGAGCACACTCCTGTGTGTGCTCAGTCAGCCAGGAAGTGCACGGACAAGAGCATGCGTGCTACACCCAACAAGTGTGCATGTCCCTGTCTGTGTTCTTGTGTGTATGCCACCACTGGGTCATGTGGGCATGTGTTTGCATGAGTGTGCCCCCCCCAACTCCTGCAAGGAGATCAACTGGACTGTGTGTATCCCTGTGTATATATGTATGCTGTATCTAGCAAGATGGACACACGCTTGAAATTGGGCATTTGTGAGTGCATGCGCATGCACTGCATCTGTGTGTGTGTGTGTGTGTGTGTGTGTGTGTGTGTGTGTGTGTGTGTGACTTTCTGGGGGCCAGGATGTCAGGGCCATTGATTTTCTGTCTCTTAGAAATTCCCTTTGAGGTCCTCTTCTTGTCTCTTTCATGAACCAAAGTCAGCAGATCCAA
>PVLC010047224.1:0-11149 GCA_004027655.1 Graphiurus murinus
TTTTTTTTTTTTGGTTTTGTCTTTTGTCAGTGTAGTTGAAAATGATACTCAATAGTTCTATTTATCAGTGGGGAAAACTTGTTTAAACACATTCAGAATGCTGCTCCTGTTTTTATTGAATCTAATCCTTCTGTTTCCCTTGTTAAGAAGGTTTAAATATAAACACAATCAAATTTGTTCTTTGTGAGCTGTTAAAGCCTGCCAGTAATGCAAAGTGGACCAAAATCGCTCCCCCAGAATTCATATTAGAGAGGTAATGCTATTTAATTTAAAGGTAGGATGGCAATATCTGAAAAGACCAAAAGGAGACTGAGGCACAACCCTGAGCACAATTAAACTAAAATAATTGAATTTTGGAATCCTAGACTTCAGATTCTTATAGATAGATATCAAGTTTTAATCACCACCATCCTCCTCCTCCTCCTCCTCCTTCTTCTCCTCCTCCTCCTCCTCCTCCTCCTCCTCCTCCTCCTCCTCCTCCTCCTCCTCCTCCTCCTCCTCCTCTTCCCTCCTCTTCTTCTTGCGGTTCTGAGGCATTTTGTGGTCCAGAAGCTAGGAGTATTCTACCTCTGAGCTACACCCCCAGCTCTATTTTTTTTTAAATGTTTTGAAACGGGGTCTCCATAGTTTGCTGAGACTGGCCTCGAACCTGCAATGCTCCTATCTCAGCTTCCCAAGAACTGGGACTACAGATGTGCACCACTGCACCGGGCATCAACTTTTTTTATAGGCTGAGATCCGGGAAATAAGCTGGGCTTCCTCAGGCAAATGTCAACTGATTTGCTATTATGGGATTTCAGTGACCACACCAAATAACACCTCCTTTTCCCCACCCTGAGCCCCACATAGGATCAGACAACTGGAAACAAAAACTTCGTCTTTATTGAAGAGAAGATTAGAGGACACGGCTGCATCATGCACCTACAGAGGGCTTCTTAATCCTTTATTCTGAATTAGGTAGAACAGGCCCCTGCAGTCACACACATCTCTGGGCAAGTGGGGGTCCCCCTGCACAAGTGGAGCCTGCTTCCTGAGCTCACTGAGTGGCCAGGACGCTCCAGAGGGCGTGCATCCTGGGGACAGGCTAACTCCCAGCCAAGATGCCCCGCTTCCTCCCCCAGCCCACGAGTCAGGTGGGTCCAGCTTCTCCTGTGGAGTGAGGAGACAGAGATGGAATGGTCCCACATGCTCTCCCTTCTGGGAGAAGAGTAGAAATTGTTGCCCTCCATCAAAATACATAGCTACGGAAATGAAAATGTAGTCAAATGGGGGGAACGTGGTTTCATAATTACACGTTTTGTTATTCTCTCTGGGCTTCACTAGGGCTGTAATTCTCAACTTTATTCTTATTGTGATAACCAGAGTAAACGTGTCAGCAATATCCCTCCAGCTAACCTTAATATTCATCTCGTCACTCAGATCCACTCTTGGAATCTGCCTTCTATTCAGACTCCGCTTTGCTATTGTCAGAGGAATTGCTGGATCGCACTTTCATGTACGCATTTGCATTTCCCTTCTGTTCTCTGCCGCGATTGATCTGCTCTACCTTTTCTGTAACCTGTTGCTGGGAGACTCGGTAATCCCAAGCTTAGGCAACTATTTAAATTGGGAAACTGTTCTTTAATGACCATAATTGGCTGGAAAGAAAAATCCTTGTTATAGTGTGCCTTCTATTCTGTTTTGGGTTTCAGAATTTCCGGATGTGTGACAAATATTAAACAAACGAGCACTTTGAGCTGGCAGCTCGGGGCCCAGATCAAAGTTAGGATCATCAAAACACTTAGCAAGAGGTGATGAAACCAGGCGTGGCTCTGAGTTAGAAAGCAGAGGGAGGCAGGGGCGTCCTGGGGTGTCTACAGAGCAGAGTGGCTCCTGGGAGAATCAGATCAATAAGGAAGATACCTTGGTGGCGATGCACCGCAGGTGTCTCCCTGTGCGCCAGCTTTGATTTCTACCAGGTTCCTTTGATATCATCCGAGCCTTGGGTTCACATCAGGTTCCATTCCTCAAAACTGAACCACTAGAATTGTGCAAAAAAGTCCAACACCTCTCTGTGTTTAAAGAGGTATTTTCTAAAAAATATATGAGCACAATGTAAACAAAACAAAACAAAAAACCCTAGACCCTGGATTTTATAATCCTGGAGTTTTAAGTCTGGGGGAGACTTAAGAGATTATCAAATGGACCAGCTCTCCTGCCTACTTCCTCGTTCTGCCATGTGAGGAAGCCGAAGCAAACCAGCAGTTGAGCTCAAGAGACTCATCGGCGAGTAGGGCAGGCCCACAGCTCTGTTTGTGCCCCCCAACCCCATCTGCCTTCATGAATCTCTGCTTCTCCAGTGTTGGAAACTTTAGGGAGGAATACCTCAGGATCAATAGTAGAAGGCAGTGTGAATGCTACCTAGTGCCGGGTATTCTGCACATTGTGCTAATTTGCCAAAGTTCTGCAGGCAGTTGTAGATACAGCACCTCCCATCCAGGAATTCTGCATCTGTGGATTCAATCAACTGTGGATTAAAAATATTAAAAAAAAAAACTGCTTCAGTTCTGAATATATACAGACCTTTGTTTCTTGTCATTATTTCTTAAACAATAGAGTATAACAACTATTTATATGCCATTTACAATGGAATAGGCATTATAAACAATCTAGAGGTGATTTAAAGTATAAGAGAAGCCGGGTGTGGTGGTACATGCCGGTAGGTAATCCCTGTATTTAGGAGGCTGAGATAGGAGGATTCCAGGTTAGAAGCCAGCCTCAGCAACTTAGGGAGGTTGTCAAGAACTTAGCAAGATCCCGTTTCAAATAAAAAGTAAAATAAAATAGGGCTGGGGATGTAGCTCAAAGGTAGAATGTACCTGGGTTCAATCCCCAGCACCATACACACACACAAAATAATAATAACGTATATGGGAGGATGTATGTAGGCCATGTGCAGATAATACAGCATTTGATAGAAGGGGCTTGAGTATTTGCAGGTTTTTTATTTATTTGTTTTTGCTCTCAAAGAGTTTATGGCCTGGTGAGAGAAGATAATTCAGCAAGCTATCCTAATTATTATTATTTATTTTTATTTTTTTTAGTAGTAATAGTAGTATTTTGGTAGTGGAAATTGAACCCATGGACATTCTACCTCCGAGCTATACCTCCAGGCCTTCTTATTTTTTATTTTGAAACAAAGTCTTGCTAAGTTGCTGAGGGCCTTACTAATTTGCTGACTCTAGTCTTGAATCTGGAATCCTCCCATCTTTAGCCTCCCAAGTACTGAGATTACAGGTGTGTGCCACCACACCTGGCTGTAGGTTTTGGTATAAAAGGGAAGCCCTGGAATCAATTGCCCACAGACACTGAGGGATGACTGTACTGTGTTCTAGACCACAGCACGACAGTCTCTTGGTTCACACAGTTTCCCAGTGCTTGACAGTTTTCATTTCCCTGTTCGGTGTATGTTATACTCTAGTCACTGTACAAACAACTCCCTGTGACTGGTTGCAGGTCAGATCTGGAACACCCAGATAGGAATTGGTCCCTGAGGTGTTTGCTTGCTTGCTTGAGCAGACCCAGAAAAGGAATCACGAAATTGGCCTGGAAAGTTTCAGATTTGTTTGTGGAGTTGTTTGATGGCCCCGGGGGTTCCTGTGGAGTGACAGGGAAGGTTTGGGCATCAACTTTCAAATTGCAAATGTGAGGAGTCCAGGAAGGGCGGGTAGTTCAGGAGTGCCCTCCCCACCGTGCAGGTGGTCTTGCTAGAGAAAGTAGCCCTGGGGACTGAGTGTCCCCACCGGGCACTTGTGTCTGGAAAGGCGCAGGGTGGTCTCACTCTGGCCATCCTGCTGTCTGCAAAGGCCATCAGCCTTGACAGTCAAGAACTAGACACCTGGGAGTCCACAGGCTCATTCAGAGGAGGAGGGCAGGCGAGGCCAGAGGCTGACAAGAAGCTCATGACAGCCCCGCAGGGGGAAAGGAAGAAAGGATGAGGGCTGCCATGTGGTGCTACTTCAGTCTAATTAGACAGAGGTGGGGGCGCAAGGCCTGATGGCAGACACCTGGGGGGCAGGGGGGGCAAAGGCTGGGACCCCGAATGGCCCCCAGGACCTGGGAGGCTGCCAGGGAGGGGCCACTGAAGGGACATGCCCAGGACTGTCCTGGCTGGTGGGATAGGGGATAAATGCCTAGTCGGGAAGGACAGCAGGCAGAGAGGGACCTAACCGAAAGCGTCTTTGTCCTTCTCGTCTTTAATTTGCTGTATTTGTTTACTAACTAGGACTTTATAAAAGCCAATTTTTAATTTTTTTCCTTATTTCTTTATTTGGAAAAATTTAAACTTTCAGAAGAGTTTAGAGAAAAACACACTCTATACCTGAATGTCCTTACCCTCTATTCACAAATTGTTAATAGTTTTCTAGATTTGCTTTCACTTTCTAGCTCTATGCTTTTTTTTTTTGGACCATTTGAACATATGTTTCAAAAATCAAAACACTTCTTACTCCTGAGTACTTAAACATGTAGTTTCTAATAAGGCTATTATATCACATAAATATCAATACACCTAGGAAAATGTATTAGTTTTATTTAATATATACTTCATATTCAGTTCCTTCAAATGTTCCCCAAATGTCTTTTTTTTCTAATCCAGAATCCAGTGATATTGGAGCAATGCATTTGGCTATATCTCTAGTCTATTTTAATCTAGAACACCTTATTTATTTATTTATTTATTTATTTATTTATTTATTTATTTATTTATTTATTAATGTATTTATTTTTGGGCACTGGGGATTGAACCTGGGGCATTCTACCTCCAAACTATCCTCCCAATCCTTTTCTATTTTTTGTTTTGAAATAGGGTCCTGCTACATTGCTGAGGCTGGCCTCAAACCTGTGATCCTCCTGTCTCAGCCTCTCAAGTATTGGGATTACAGATGTATGCCACCATGCCTGGTCACACCTTGTTAACTATTTGTTTTTCTTGTCACTGAAGTGTTTGAAGACAAGTGGCTAGAATGGATTCGATTCTGGTTTCATCTGATTGTTTTTCTCAGATTAGATTGAAATTAAGTCTCTTTGGCAAAAATATGTACTTAGAAAGACACCACCTTTTCCAGAAGGAAGCCACAAGTTAAGAACATACATCTCACCTGCACAACAGGAAAAGCTCTCAGTAGAATAGCATTAAGCCTGCTCTTTTCTGTACAATTTATAGCAGTATCATGGCTTCTCCCCTAAGACTTAAGAACTATTTTGGTCACGACCAGATCATTAAAATAGTTATTAGCCACCATTCATAGAGTAACATTGAATCTGAGGCTCAGACGCCAAGGCAAATAAAACAACCTGGTAAAGAAACTAAATCCTAGAACTTTGCTGTAGAGAATTTCATGAGCAATTCCCAGGGAGACGAGTTCCATAGAGAGTTCAGCAGAGAAACCCTGTAACAGCAGCCGCGCCTTTGCTCTACCTGCAGGGAGAGCCAGGCTCACGGGATCCCCTGCTTCCCCTGGATGACCGTGAGTTCTGGATGCCGGATGCGGAGGAACTGGACTCCAACACTTGCCCAGCTATGAGGCCCTCAGCTCTGTGGGATGGTAGATTGTTTGCCCAATACAGACCCCAAATTATATGTTTAAAGTCTGATAATCATTAGTCAAATTGTTCTGAAATTGATCAAAAGATATATCTTATTTAATTCTGAAAATGACACATGCATGCAATGAAAAATTAAAATAGACCAAAGGGGGTGTAGAAAAGTTAATTTGTCTCTTATTGAAATATCTAGTTCTGTTCTTCAAAAATAACTGCCATTGGCTCATCTATTATTGAGGGAATATTCCAGCAAATACACCCATACACATATAAATTTTATTGTGCAAGTTATGGGAGCACTCTCTCTATACTTTTATGTTGCCTTTTTATTTTCCTTAAAAAAGGGATATTTTGGCACATCAGCTTATGTGCATATCTCATGCTTTTTACCTGCTACCTAGTATTCAGTTAAATAACAAAAAATGGTTTGACTAGTTTCTTACCTCCAGTTTTTAGTTATTACAAACAAGGTTTCACGTGCCTGTCTGTGTACATGTTCCAGGATATTTGTAAGACAGATTCCTAGAATAAAATGGCTGAGTCAAAAGTGATATGCCCGTAAGATATTAACAGACATTGTGAAATTGCCTTCCACAGAGCTCACCTCAACTTACTCTCCTTTATCCTGAAGCTCACCTGGCTCAGTGCTACAATGCTGTGCTTACTTAACTTGCAAATGTTTATAAGGCTATTTGGATTTCTTCATCAGTCTGCTCATTTTCTGAGCATTTTTTAGGGTCTTATCTGTATTTGGGGGCTATGGGAGTTTTATGTAATAGGCAAAATAGACTTTGTCTGTGGTGCACAATCTTTTCCCTCATTTGTCATTTTCCTATTGACATTGATTATAGCACTTTTTCCTCCTAACATTAAAAAACTGTTGAATTTCAGTTTTATGACTTGAATGGATAGATCTTCTCTGTTCGGAGATCATTAAAAAACAAAACAAGGCAAAGACTCCCACATCTTATTCAGTACTCCTCATATTTTATGTTTAGAATTTTAATCCATATAGAATCTACTTTGGTACGAGAACTGAGGTTTGGATTTGAATTTACTCTTTTCCAGATGGCATTCAGTTGCCTCAAAACCATCATTGATCCATCCAGCTTTTCTCACTCATGTTTGTCTGGGTTTTTTTGTTTGTTTGTTTTGTTTTGTTTGCGGTACTGGGGGTTGAACCCAGGAGCAGTCTACCTCTGAGCTACACCCCCAGTCCTATTTTTTATTCTTTATTTTGAAACAAGATCTCACTAAGTTGTGGAGAGCCTCACCGGTCGCAGCCTCCCAAGAACTGGGATTACATGCATGTGCCACCATGCCCAGCTTGATGTTTGTCTTTTCATTTTGAAGGTGATTTTGTTTCATGTTATAGAGATAATTATTTCAATAAGAAGCTGGAATTAGACATCCTTAGTTCCTATGTATGAAAAATGTAGTTAGCTTTATTTAATTTAGAAGCTACTCATTAAAAATTGTTTTTTATTATAGCTTTTAATCCATTCATTGACTTGGTGCTTATTTTTTAAACCAATTAACTCATGTGTCATAAATGCTGATAAAATTTTCTTAAATAAAATTTACTTTCATTTCTAAAAGATGTGGTTGCAGTTCTAGGTGTAAGATACATGAGTTCTGTGCTGTGTAGAAATGGAAGGCAAGCCAACGGGAATTATTGCTTAAGTTAGTCCAGATTTTCCCTATAATAGAGATAATTCACTGTTTTTTCAGTTTGCTTAGCTACAACTTCCAGGTCTTACTTACATTTTTTCGTTAAAAAATTAAACACATGAATTAACTAAGAGAGTCACAGAAAAAATTCATGTGAGCTCATCCTAAGTTTTTTTTATGCTCTATGGTATATCCATCATTAGCTCATTATATACGATCTGCAATGGAAAGAAGGCTTGAATCCTGACCTCACAAGATGGCAACACTCAAGTTCAGTCTGTTCCTGCTGCTATAATTAATATGAGACTACTTAACAGGTTACTTTCACTTTAGTGAACCTTAGAAGACTAAAAAATGCTCCTTAAAAAGTGGAGTATGCAACCATGAAATCCGGAAAGCAGTTCTATTCACAATAGATTAAAAAATAAATCATAAATAACTTAGGAATAAATCTATCCAATGAGGCAAAGAAAGAAATGAAAATTGAGGAAATTGAAGAAGTATTAGCAGGGGAAAAGACTTTCCATGTCCTTGGATAGGCAGAATAAATTTTGTCAAAATGGCCATAATACCAAAAGCAATCTACAGATCCACTGTAATCCCCATCAAAATACTAATGTCATTCTTCATAGAACTAGGGAAAAAACAGTCATAAAATTCATATAGGAGAACAAATACCAAGAATAGCCAAAACAATTCTGAGAAATAACAATCATGCTAGAAGCGTCACAATACCTGACTTCAAATTGTACTGCAGAGCTATAACAACAAAACAGCATGGTATTGGCATAAAAAGAAACACATAAATTAATGGAATAGAATAGAAGATAGAGAAAAATCCTCACACTTATATTCAATTTATTTTTTACAAACAGCCAGCAACATATGCTGGAGGAAAGTCAGCCTTTTCAACAAGTAGTGCTGGGAAAACTGGATATGCATATGTAGAAGAATAAAATTAGACCTCAATCTCTCACCCTGCAAAAAAGTTAACTCAAGATAGATCAAAGACCTAGACATTAGACCAGAAACTTTGGAATTACTAGAAAAGAACATAGGACTAACTCTTCAACATATAGGCACTGAGAGAGACTCCCCAGTAAGACCCCTCCAAGCTAAGGAAATAAACCTGAGAATCAATAGGTTACAGTCTCAAATCAAAAGGCTTCTGCAAAGTAAGGGAAACAAGAATCTGAAGAGAGAACCTACAGAAGGGGAGAAGATCTTTGTCAGCTACTCCTATGACAGAGGACTAATATCTAGAATATACAAAGAACTTAAAAACTTAACACTAAAAAACGAAATAATCCAATAAAAATGGGCAATTGAACTGAATAGACACTTCTCAAAAGAAGAAATAAAACGTCCATTAAATATATAAAAAATGTTTAACATCATAGGCAACAAGGGAAATGCAAATGAAAACTACACCGAAATTACACCTAGCTCCAGTTAGAATGACAATCATCAAGAATACAAACAGGTCAATCACTAAACTGAACTTGAGAAGGAGGGAGGGTGAGGGAGTGGGGTGGGAATTGGGGAAGGGGTTAAATGAGAAATGCATGCATATATGCCTTTATCAGCTTGTACCTAACAAAGATGTATGATTACAATGCACCAATTATTATAAAAAATTTTAAAAAATGTATTGTGAAAAAAAAGAATACAAACAATAACAACTGTAAGGATGTGGGGAATAGGAACTCTTATACTTTGTTGATGGGAGTATAATAACCACTGTGGAGATAAGTATGGAGATTCTTCAAAAGACAAGGAGTAGAACCATATGACCCAGCTATACCAGTCCTTGGTATCTTTCCAAAACAAAGTCAGAATACTATCATGATATATGCATATTCATGTTTATAGCAGCACAATTCACAATAGCCAAATTATGAAACCAACCTAAGTGTCCATGAACAGATGAAAGGATAAAAAAAATGGTATATACACACAGAGAAATTTTACTCAGCCATCAAGAACAAAATTATGTTATTTGCAGTAAAATGGGTGGAACTAGCCGGGTGTGGTGGCGCACGCTTGTAATCCCAGCATTCGGGAGGCTGAGACCAGAGGATCTGGGTTCGAGGCCAGCCTCAGCTACCTAATGAGGCACTCCACAACTTAGTGAGACTTGGTTTCAAAATAAAGAATAAAAAATAGGGCTGGGGGTGTAGCTCAGAGGTAGAATGCCCCTGAGTTCAATCCCCAGTACCTAAAAAAAAAAAAAAAAATGGATGGAACTAGAGACTATTATGCTAAGTGAGATCAGTCAGTCTCAGAAAGTCAAGGGTGGTCATATGTTTTCTCTCATATGTGGAAGCTAGAGAGAAAATAAGAAACCAAAGGGACTTCAATTAAATGAGGAGAAAGTAGATTAGTGGGAGGGGGTTGGAGGAGGGAAGTAGAGGGAAAGGGGAAAAAAAGGCTTGATGAAGGAAACAATTAAAATAATGCCAGGCTCACATATGAAGGTATCAGTACCAATCTCACTAATATGTGTGGGGAGCATGGCGGGGGAGTGGTGTGAGATCTGGATGGAATCGCACCAAGCGCCGTGTGCATGCATGTTTTTACCACACGGAACCTCACTGTGATGTGTAATTACAAGGCACCAATGAATGTATATTTCAAAAATGAGGATATGGGAAGAAGCATGGACAGCATGAGCACTTGGTAGACCTAAATGATCATGGAATTATTTCTCTTTGCCCATCTTGTTGGACTCTGCATCATTCATGTTTAGAAAAATGTTTTGCACAAAGCAGCTCTTTAAACCATATTTGCTGAGTGGAGGGAAGAAAGAAAGAATGGATGGATGGATGGATGGATGGATGGATGGATGGATGGATGTTGGACTGGACTGATGGATGGATGGATGAGAGAGCTGAAGAAAGCCTCATCTAGTTCCACAATCCAATAGCAACTTTTAGTCCATCCATTAACACTCAAGATGAAATCTATTTACCATGCCACACTGAGCTTTTATGCTGGACTTACTCTTTCTGACTAGCTGTTGATGAAAGATATGCTTACTAAATAAGGCACTGCAGTCAGAAAAGTATGTCTTGCTTGGTGTTCTTATCAAAATGATATATTTATTTTGCATCACAATGTAATTAAAAAGAAATGGATTTTATATCTAGAATTTCTGGAAGACTCCTAAACAATAGTACTGATGCTCTGCCGGTTTCAATTAAGGACTGCTCAAGGTTTCTTTCTTTCTCATTAATCACAAATATAAGTCAAATTAGAATGGGAGGTCCTCCCTCCATCTGGGACAATGGGCAGTGTTTTATAATAACCATGGTTGCAGTGTTTTAAAGTGCAGATAATTAAAATCTCAGCATGCCGTCATCCAAATCACACACAACAAAAAGTGAAACCTTCTACTGTTTTTCAAAGAACCAGCTAAGCTCTTCCCTCCCTTCCCTTTTCCATCAGGCATATACTGAGGATCTGGGATGTACAATGGTGACCCATAAGCAGTAGGGAAGCAAAGGTGAGTAGACATCTTCTGTTCTGTGTGCCTGCAGCTCAGCAGGACACACAGACAAGTATGTAGGTGTCTCCACAGGACATGAGGAGTCTGCACCAAGACAAAGGAATGAACCGGGAAGCTGATTAGCCATCCTCATCAAATGTTGGTGACTGCCTACAATCTGAAATGGGCACTTGTTTCTCCTGTTCCCATTCACTACGGCAATGTTTTTGTATCAATCATTTGTCTCCGAGCTCCACTTCCTTCTGCCTGTTAAATTTTCTTATTTTTATTCATTTAAGAAGGTGCCCCAAACCTTTTGCAGGTATTCTTAGTGCATTTTTATAAAGTAACCATAAGACTCAGAAGCAAGGAAGAATAAATGTATAAGAAAGGCATTTGCTAAGTCAA
>PVLC010047225.1:0-11165 GCA_004027655.1 Graphiurus murinus
CCTGGCAGTCCACTCGGTGCTGCCACCAAGTGACATACCCTGTCGAAGGCCATGCACTCCCCCAGGTTTCCGTGCAGCTCTATTTTGTGGGACAGAGGTGAATTTCCTTGTTGTGATTTAGCAAGACAGATGCCTCTGTTGTAAATCAGAAAGCCATAATGAGCAGCACTAAGCAGAAGCAAACACCTCAGGACCAGTTGTTTTAAGAAAATGTATGTGGACTGTTGAATGGTGTCCTTGGTATGTGTAATCTGCGGCATTTCTTCTTCAATATGTGTTTCTATATATACAAGAATAACAAATTCAATGGGAAAGAATGTGGATTTGAGTGTGAACCATCTGGATTCCCATTCTGGCTTTACCCCTTTGACCTCTGAGTAGGTGCCTTTCTCCCTCTAAACTTGCTTCCTTACCAGAAAAATGGGTCTGATGATAACCTCTACCCAGGGTTATTGTGAGCATTCAGTGTGCCAGTGGCTATATAAAGTGTGCCAGCTTTGTAGGTAGCAGATAATCAGTAAAAGGAAGTCCATGAAAAGCCTGTGTAATTACTGGGATAAGAGCTACAGAAAGTTGACTAGTTTTCTGGTCAGCCTGTGTCCTGGAGCCGAGGCCTCCGTTCTTCCTGGGAAGACACATATCTTTTAGTCCTGAGGACTAAGGAGTGAGTGAGCGCAGCACCAGTGGGCTGGGGATTCTGTGAATCCACTGAGCGAGGGCCATTGTTACAGGAGATTTTCACTTGTTCTCTTCATTTTTTTGTACTTTTATGGGTGCATTATAGTCTCACATCATAAGGTAGTTCTTTTCTTTTTTTATTATTTAATTTTTTTTGGTACTGGGGATTGAGGAAGAACAACTTCCCTAAAAGCATGAGAGCCTGGTAGGGCAAGACCTATGTTTGACCACTGGGGAAATTATGAACTTCACTGGAGCCTCCTACTTTAGATTGCTTGGGGGACTGCAGGGGTCTAGTGGTGACACTCAGAGCTTAGGATCTGGTTGGCACCACAGCTCCCTACTTGTCACTTGTTTGGAGTTGGCCATGCTCTTGCGCCTCTGGAGGAGGGACTACTGCATGCTTCAGGGTAGCGAGGCTGAGAGGCCTGCAACCTGCCTCAGCACTCAGCAAGGCTGGGCATAGCATGCCTCTCATTTCCTGGCTTTTCTCTTCTGATGGTCCTTTGTTATTTTACCTTTTAGCTGAGTCATCAAGCAAGACGTTTCTGCCCATTATTTCTGTTAGAAGTCCCAAATGCAGGAATTATAAATTAGGAGGGAAGGTGAGGAAATGACAGGGAAGGGGATTAGGGTAGGGAAAGCTCCAGCTTCAGGCCTGATTTCCAGACCTCCCCTGGATGAGGCCCCTTCACCCTGTTCTAGGAACCGGATTCCTTGCTCACCTCTTTTCCTTTAAGGTCCAGGTCCACTCCCTGGGGGCCAGGTCTTTCCTCCCCTGAGATAATGGTCAGGATTGGGATTTGCCTAGTCAAGTGTGTTGAGGGAGAAAGCCAGGGTCTTCGCTGTCAGCATGGCATGGGGCCATGTGTGCTACTAGCCCAGTCCTGGAAGGATGCCTGGGGCTGGGGTCTTCAGCATGCAGATCTTCAGAGAAAACAAATGAGGAAGATATCAACTCCCAGGGACTGGGAGCACTGGAAACACTGGGCACTCACTGAGGAAGTTGCCAGTAAGTGAGCTTCTCTTCTTTCTTCTTCTTTTTTTTTTTCGGTATTGGGGATTGAACTCGGGCATTTTACCTCTGAGCTATACTCCCAGCCCTATTTTTTATTCTTTATTTTGAAACAGGGTCTCACTAAGTTGCGGAGTGCCTCACTACATAGCTGAGGCTGGCCGCAAACCTGGATCCTCCGGTCTCAGCCTCCCAAATGCTAGGATTACAAGCGTGCACCACCACACCCGGCTTTCTTCTTTTAATGTATATTGAGCATAGTTGAGGTGAAGAAAACCTTACACCTGTGCATAGAGAAAAATGTGGTATCGCATATACCTGACTATTAATAGAATACTTTTTGAGGGGGACAGAGAGCATTATAAGGTGTGTACATTTCTACCTTATTCAGTTTTTCTTGGCAGAAATCATTTTTAATAATACTACTGGCATTTAAATTTCTTTCTTATAAAGAATACTTTAGGGCACTCAAAAATGTTATTCGCATTTGGCATGTGTTTGTTTACTTTCTGCCTGTTTCTTCTCTTTCACTAGGGGAGAAATGGAATGGTCAAGTTGAATGTGGCAGAATAGGACGCCACTGGGAAGTCACTATTTTTTCCTGATAGAAACCCCTTCCTTCCTTCCTTCCTTCCTTCCTTCCTTCCTTCCTTCCTTCTTCCTCCCTTCCTCCCTCCCTTAACTCCCTCCCTTCCTTACTTCCTTGCATCCTGTGTGTGTGTGGTGGGGGGACAGTACTGAGGATTGAACCTAGAGGCATTCTACCTTTGAGCTATAACCCCGGACCTATTTTATTTTATTTTTTAATTTTGAAACAGCATCTCACTAAATTGCTGAGACTGTCCTCAAACCTGTAATCCTCCTGTCTCAGCCTCCCAAGTGCTGGGATTACAGGCATGTGCTACTGCGCCCAGCTCTTCTTTCTTCTTCCTCCCTCCTTCTTCTCCTGCTGTAGCTTTTTGCATTGAGATTGAAACCAGGGGCATTCTACCTCTATGAGCTACCTCTCCAGCCCAATTTTTTAAAATATATTTATTTATTTATTATGGCATGGGGTATTGAACCCAGGGGCATTCTACCTCTGAGTTATACCCCCAGTCCTATTTTTTGTTCTTTATTTTGAAACAGGGTCTCACTAAGTTGCGGAGGGCCTCACTAGGTAGCTGAGGCTGGCCTCCGGTCTCAGCCTCCCGAATGCTCGGATTACAAGTGTGCGCCACCACACCCGACCAATTTTATTTTTTGAAACAGGGTCTTGTGGTAAGTTTCTGAGGCTAGCCTTGAATCTGCAGTCCTCCTGTCTCAGCCTCCCTAGTACTGAGATTACAGGTGTGTGCTACCATGCTGGGCAGAAACTCTGTTCTTAAGAGTAACCTCGAGTGCCTTTTTAGAAAGATTTATTTTTATAGACCAAGATCTGATCTCTTTTGTTTGGAAAATTGATAAATTGATTTTTTTCCCCTCCAACTCCAAAACTAGTTACATCTTATTTAGGGCAGGTTTTATCCCCTGGAAATGAGTATACCAACAAAGGAGAGCTAATATACTTTGTGCAGCTGTGTTCTAAATCTTACTTTGGCAATTGCTTTCTTTACCTTCATAGCCTCTGAAAACATGACTTTCTTATGACCATTCCAGGTATTGTATTTTGTAAGTTGGTGGCAAATGCTCCCAGGCTGCAGATATTTAGAAAGCACATTGTAATATTAAGGCATCTGTTCCTTGGTTCCCAATTGGTGCTCTTTTTTCTTAGAAGGTGGCTCTAACTCTGTAAAAAAGGCAATTTATAATGGAAAAGTTAAGAATCTGGAATTTGGAGTGATACTGTTTGTTAAACTAGAATTCACACTTCTCCCCTCTCTCCTTCCCTTGCTTGCTATGTGATACTAGGTCAGTTATTTAATGTCATTATGCCTCAATTTTTCATCTGTAAAATGGGAACACCATAGTTTTTATAGGCAGTCATGAGGGTAAAGAGTTTTTTATAGGAAGGGTTCTTGCATAGTTGGTGCTGTATACTAACCAGCTTTATGATCCTTTTGTAGCACCCAGTGTGATAGTCATTCTTCATTTTTTTGTGGTTGGTTCACCGTCACTGCCTGTCTTTGTTTACTTGTCATGGATTTAAATTATCCTTAAACTACCCATTAACTTGCATAGTTAGAGTTAATAATAATAATAAATAAAATAAAAAGTAAAGGACAAAAAATTGGGAAAATGAATGTCCCTAACAGTGGTGGAGAGAGTGGAGTGAGGCTGCAGAGGATGAAATGGCTTTGCATAGCTGCTTCTTTCAGTGGATGGGGCTGAGGGGGTACAGGCTGTGTCTGTGCAGTGTAGCCTGTGTACATTGCTGGGACAGGTCTCTCAGTGTGTTCAAATGTGCAAGCACTTTTACTAAAGCGGGTAGTGGGGTACACACCCCACCTCTTTTTTTTTTCTTTTTCTTTTTTTAAAGGGAACTATCTTGGAACAGATATGGTACCATCTCTGTGTGGGGCATTTGCATAGAATGCATGGGGGTGAGGGGAGGGGTGGATATTTATTCTCCCTCATCTCTCCAAAGGAAAAACAGAACATAAGTCACAGCTATCCAAGCTTTAGGTAGTTGCTTTCAACTCAGGCTGGAGTAAGGCTTTAAGTCACTCACTGTATATGTTGTAGTTTGAGTAATTGTATAAGTGAGACATGGAATCCTGGAAGTTTTTCAGTGTTGGAAAAAATTACATTAAAAATAAAAGTGATCATAGTGAATATCCCCTCCATATCTGCTACTGTAACAAAATTACAGACTAGGTAATTTATAAATAACAAGAATGTATTTCTTACAGCTCTGGAGGCTGGGAGTCCAAGATCAGAGTGCTGCTGGCAGGTTCAATGTCTGGTGTGGGCCTAATCTCTACTTTCAATATGGCACCAATCCCTGTGTTCTCTAGAAGGGATGAGCACTGTGTCTTAAATGGTAGGATGACAAAAGGGGACTAGCTAGTTCCCTTCAGCCTTTTATGAAGCCATTAATTCCATTCAGAAGAGTTCTGCCCTCATGACTTAACCACTTCCTAAAGGCCCCATGTCTAATGCTATCACATTGGAGTTAAGTTCCAATGTGAACTTTAGGGGGACACAAACACTCTTACCATAGCAGTGAGGGAACCATCTTGGATGGGGCATTCTAGCTTCGATGGGCATTCTATGAAAAAGGGAAGATATTTTGCCTGAGTAAAGCCAAAAGTAAATTAGAAACGTTTAATCTGAAGATTTTGCTGAGTTGAAAGGTTTCGGGAGCCATGCATCATGAGGAAGCCAGGCATTGAAATGTACACCTGTAATCCCAGTACTTAGGAGGCTGAGACAGGAGGATCTCAGTTCCTTTCTAGCCTCAGCAACTTAGTTTAGAAACAGCAAACCCACTTCAAAAATGAAAAATAAAAAGGGCTGGGAAAACCGGGCATGGTGGTGCACACTTGTAATCCCAGTACTTGAGACGGGAGGATCCAGGTTTTCAGCCAGCCTCAGCTACTTAGTGAGGCACTCTGCAACTTAGTGAAACCCTATTTCAAAATAAAGAATAAAAAATAGGGGCTGGGAGTGTAGCTCGGAGGTAGAATGCCCCTGGGTTCCATCCCCAGTATAAAAAAAAAAAGGGTTGGGGAGAGCCAGGTGTGGTGGCGCATGCCTGTAATCAGTACTTAGGGGGCCAAGACAGGAGGATTACAAGTGCAAGGCCAGCACCCCCCTCCAGCAGTTTAGTGAGGCTCTCAACAACTTAGTGAGTCCCTGTTTAAAAAAAATTTTTTTTTAAATGGGGCTTGGGGTGTAGCTCAGAGGTAGAATGCCTGCTGATTCAATCCCCAGTACCAAAAAAAAAAAAGGTTACGAAAATGGTGGAAAAGGAGCTCTCATAGCACCAGGGTCATGTGTCTGACTCTCTGCTCTGTGTCAGGTGCTTATCTGTACATTATTCATCAATCTCATCACAATTTCCAGAGCCTTGTTGAGCCCTGACATGCCGCCAGATTAAGTGATATTCTCTGGTACACATAGTCCACAATTTCAGCCATATCTTTGCTCTATAATCACATTGTGTAGGGCATAAGAAAAATCAAAGAAGTCTTGGATTTTCTGCTGGGTTAACTGCTGTGGATAGTGAGTTTAAATTTTGAGTGGAAGGAATAAGAAGGGTCCAGCAGATGCTTGAAAGAATAACACTGACCTCTTGTTATAGGGACTGGGTGCTGTCCTGTGCAGAGAGGAGTCAGAGAGCATCATCCTTTGACCTGCGAGGAGCTTAGGTGGACCAGCACTATACTCTTAACCATCAGAAGAATGATCTCAGAACCATGTTTAGGAAGACAACACATACTTGTTTTTACTAAAGAACAAAGGAGGCTCTTGGGAGAGAGAGAAGCAAGGGCAGAGACTGTGTATTTAATAACACCTGAGATCCTTCCCTCTCCAGAGTCTTGAGAGTCTGGGCTGCCTGGGAGAATCTGAATTAGAAATTCAAGGTCAGCAGTAGAAGATAGCTATTACCAAAATGACACACAGGTCATTTTGACACACAGGTAAACAAAATGAATCTTCCCTTCTCATGTTTTTTGGTATTAGAGGTCAGGAGATGAATCTGATTGTACCTTTAAGATAAGAGAGAATGCCTTTTGACCGATTGAGGGCATGGCCTTTAATTTCTAAGTGACTTGAAGAATTTATGGCTCATTGTTTGTTTATTCCAAAGTCCTAATGATATGGGTGATATTTTTTCTCAGACAGGAATGTAGCTTTTGGCAGTGACTCTGCATTATAATTCATGAAAATAACCAAGTCCTTCCGGACCAAGTTGTGTGGCCTGTGTGTGTGTGTGTGTGTGTGTGTGTGTGTGTGTGTGTCCATGAAAGAAAGGTGTAAATGATGACTTAAAAAAGATAATCACTGCCGGGCGTGGTGGCACAGGCTGGTAATCCCAGCATTCGGGAGGCTGAGACCTGAGGATCCGGGTTCGCGGCCAGCCTCAGCTACCTAGTGAGGCACTCCGCAACTTAGTGAGACTCGGTTTCAAAAAAAAGAATAAAAAATAGGGCTGGGGGGTATAGCTTGGAGGTAGAATGCCCCTGAGTTCAATCCCCAGTACCACACACACAAAAAAGATAATCACTTGAGATAAGAAATAATGGCTTTTAATTGGGAGAACCTGAAATGCCAGCATTAGGAGAACACGAGATACATTTGTGTAAGTATTTAATTCATTTATCCAGATGATGGTATGCTCTGCAGCAAGAGAGGTTAAAAAGAGTTTTCAGTAATATGGGGAAATGCTAATAGAGCAATGTGAATTGAACAAGGCAGGTACAAAGTTTATATACAAAAAAACTCAACGCTGTTCAAATATATAGAAAAGGTGGTCTGGACCCTGGCACAGTGGCACAGCCCTCTAATCCCAGTGATTTGTGAGGTCAGGGCAGAAGGATCATAAGTTGGAGACCACCCTGGGCAACATAGTGAGACCCTTTCTCTTTTTTTTTTTTTTTTTTTTGCGGTACTGGGGATTGAACTCAGGGGCATTCTACCTCCGAGCTATACCCCCAGCCCTATTTTTTATTCTTTATTTTGAAGCGTGCGCCACCACGCCCGGCTCGAGACCCTTTCTCAAAGTAAAAATAAGCTGGGCATGGTGGCACATGCCTATAATCCCAGTACTTGGGAGGCTGAGACAGGAGGATCGCAGGTTCAAAGCCAGCCTCAGCAACTTAGCGAAGCTATCAACAACTTAGTGAGATTCTGTTTCCAAATAAAAATTAAAAATCGGGTTAGGGGTGTATCTTGGAGGTGGAATGCCCCTGGGTTCAATTCCCAGCACCACAAAACTATCTAACTAACTAACTAACTAACTAACGGCCAGGGATGTAGTTTAGTGGTAGGGCACCCCTGTATTCAATTCCTAGTACCACAGAAAGACTGGAAATAGAACCACCATATGAGCCAGCTATACCATTCCTCAGTATCTTTCCAAAAGAATACTATGGCAATGCACACATATTCATGATTATAGCAGCACAATTCACAATAGTCACATTCTGGAACCAACCTAGGTGTCCATCAACAGATGAATGCTTAAAAAAAGGTGTATAAGCCAGGCATGATGGTATGCACTTGTAATCTCAGTACTTGGGAGGCTGAGACAGGCCGATCCCAGGTTCAAGGATAGTCTCGGCAAGTAGTGAGACTCTCATCAACCTAGCGAGACCCTGTTTCAAAATAAAAATAAAATAGGGCTGGGGGTGTAACTCAGAGGTAGAATGCTGCTGGTTCAATCCTCAGTACCACACACGAAAAGGTGGTATATACACACAATGAAATTTCAGTCAGCCATAAAGAAGAACAAAACTATGTCTTTTGCAGGAAAATGGAAGAACTAGAGATTATTATGCTGAGATTAGCCAATTGTAGAAAGTCAAGAGTCCTATACTGCTGGGCATGGTGGCGCACACCTGTAATCCCAGAACTTGGGGAGCAGAGACTGGAGGATCGCAGGTTCAAGACCAGCCTCAACAACTTAGCGAGACCTTGTTTCAAAATGAAAAATAGAATCGGGCTGGGGGTGAAGAACACTCCCGGGTTCAGTTCCCCATACCCACCACCCCTGGAAAAAAAAAAAAAAAAAGAGAGTCATATACTTTCATTTATGGAAGCTGGAGAGGAAATAGGAAGTACAAGGGATGTCAGATAAATGAGGAGACCAGTAGAATAGTGGAAAGGAATTGAGGGAGGGTGGTGGGGGAAATGGAGGATTGAGGAAGAAAACTGGTCAAACAATGTTATGTCCATATATGAAGATATCATATATCCATATATGAAGATACCAATCTCACTGACCTGTACAGGGTGGAAAGAGGGAGCGGGTGAGATGCACCAGGTGCTGTGTGCACATGTGTTTGCACTTTGAACCTCGCTGTGATGTATACTTATAGTGCACCAAAGTATTTTAAAAAGCCTGGAAAGAAATGTGGAGTATGATATTAACTTATATGTTAATGGCATTAATCTATATGATGAAATTATAGATGATAGATTTTTTTCCTGTCTTGTATTTAAATTTTTTTTTTCCAATCTGCCTTTTATTTTTGTAAACAGAAATTAAAATTTTTTTTCTCTAACCACTTTTGAGAAGACATTTGTCAGGACTTTGGTAGTGATTATAAATTACCTGTGTTGTCTCTGATGTGAAGAAATAAATGGAAGTTGGATTTGTTGCAAAAAGCAGTGCCTTTGTTGGGTATAGGCTGCATCTGAAATGAAGGAGGATCACCAGTAGCTAACAGTGATTTCTTAGTCTTTCCCTTGGATTTACGGTCACAGTAATATTTAAAATATGGAATATTACAGTTAGGATCAAGGATCCACTAAGCATATTCAACTTCTTCAGCTTCACTCTTTACCCTACATTTTTATCTGGTTGCTAAAAATATCTGTCAAAAATCTGTTACTGTGTTTAATATATGAACTGTTTTGCCAGCTAAATGAACAAATACTGGTATGAAGTTAGTACATTTTAATGACTCCCTTTACTACTCTTTATATTTAGCACTTTTGGTTTTTTTTTTTTTTTTTTTAACCTTATATTTTGGTGGTAATTGATGTAGATTTTCTTTTCTTCCTTGTTTTTGCTTCAGAATTTTGAGATAGAAGATTGTGAAATATGAGATGGCCAAATGTTCAGAGTTGATTAGCACTGTAGCAGACAGAGCCAACGCTGGCTGTTTGGTTTGATTTTTGCTATATAGTAGAAGGATTAATCCAAGAGGAAAATGCCTGTTTATCTTCCTCAATGCATAAAAACCAGTACACGTGGAATTTTGAAGTATGTTTTTGTATATCTCCCCTTCAATAACTAAATAGCTATAGTATGAATTATAGTTGCATTAGTGGCCTCCAGGGATGGTGGGAGTAGGGAGTGGCTGCCAGTGGATGACAGGTTTCTTTTTGAGGTGAAGAAGATATCCTGGAATTCGATAACGGCCATGGCTGCACAGCCATTCCATGTACTGTAAAGAGCAGAATTGTAAATTTTAAATGGATGAAGTTTTAATCATTAATGCATTTTTGTGATTTGTGAAGGATATCTCATTTTTTAAAAAAGGAGCTTGAGGAGGATGAGTGTGTGTGTGTGTGTGTGTGTGTGTGTGTGTGTGTGTGTGTTGAACCTAGGGTGTTCTATCCCTGAGCTATACCCCCATCCCTATTTTATTCTTTTTTTTGGAAATAGGGTCTGGCTAGGTTGGTGAGAATCTCATTACTTACTGAGGCCATCCTTGAACCTGGGATCCTCCTGTCTCCCAAGTATTGGGATTACAGACCCATACCACCATGCCAGGCTGAAGATGAGGGATTCTGTATATGAAGAAATCCTACTCATGTGGGGAAGCATGGCCTAGGTCCTACCAACCCATTCAGTCCTCTTAATAATCAAATTACAGCTGGGTGCGGTGAGGCACACCTGTCATCCCAGTACTTTGGGAGGCTGAGACAGGAGGATTGCAGATTCGAGGACAGCCACAGGAATTTAGCGAGACCCTGTTTTAATAAATAAATAAATAAATAAATAAATAAATAAAATGGACTGGGGGTATAGCCTCAAGGGTAGAATGCCTCAGGGTTCAAAATCTAGTACAAAAGAAAAAAATAAATTATAGCAATGTCTAATTCTGGAAGAATGCTGAATTTTCGCAGGCATTTGACATGATGAATGTATCACAGTTCTTCAGAAGAATAGAACCAACAAGCATACATAATTTTAAGGAGATTTATTAGGTTGGGTTACATGACTAGAGGCTGGATGGTCCCACAATGGACTTCTATAAGCTGGAGAGCCAGGGAAACAGGTAGCCAGCTGTGCAGTCCAAGAAGCTGGAGCCTCAGGACAAGGGTGACTAGTGATACTGTCCTGGTCTGAGGCTGAAGGCCTCAAACTCCCTGGAGAGTTGCTGGTGTGTGAATGTGTTCAAAGGCCAAAGAATCTGGAGTCTGATGTCTGTGAGCAATAGTACCCACTTGAGTATTTTCTCTAGTCCTGGTTTGGAAGACATGAATGCTTTCAGTTTTTGTTTGTCATGGAAGGTTTTTATATCCCCGTCAATTTTGAGAGAGAGTTTTGCTGGGTAGGAGAATCTTGGCTGTAAGTTATTTTCTTTCAAAGTTTGGAATATGTTACTCCAGCCCCTTCTGGCTTTCATGACTTGGTTTGGGAGGTCTGGAGTGATTCTAATTGGTTTGCCTCTGAATGTTACTTGGCCTTTAACTTTTGTTGCCTTTAGGATTCTTTCCTTAGCTTCTACATTAGTCATCTTGATTATTATGTGGCGTGGTGAACCTCTTCTTTGGTCTTGTCTGAAGGGGGTTCTATATGTTTCCTGCACCTGTGTACCAATTTGTCTTTCTATGTTTGGAAAGTTCTCTGATATTACTTCTTTGAATAGGT
>PVLC010047226.1:0-11143 GCA_004027655.1 Graphiurus murinus
GCACACAGTTTCTAGTTTAATATTTTCAGAAATAATTTAAAAGAGTTGTTTTATGTAGACCTGGGAATCATATTTTGCCACTTACAGATCAGTTTGGGAATCCATTCCTATGCATTTTAGAACCATATTTCTGGTACATCCTGCTACGTTTGTATCACTGGGATCTGATTCAAAAAGGAAATGTCTGTTTGTTTTATTCACATATCTTCAGGAAAGACAGTGGTGAAATGAGTCATTAGCACATTGTATTTTCCAAAAGCTCTTTGACCTTAGTCTCTGGGGCTCTGACATCAATGGGAAGATGCCTGTCGTCTGTGAATGACGAGGAGAGCCCATGATGGATTCATGTTATTGCGAATAAACTTTGCAAGGAGAAATGAATGGGATGTAGACTAGTCGGAAGTCCCAGACCCACGTGTGGCACATGTGTATCAAGAAGTAAACACAAGCTGTTCTCTGGGTTACCTCTTTTTATCACATTCCCCCGAAGACAGAAGATTTGAGAGGAGAGGGAGTTACTCCCTGTGTTTTGACTCCTTTCAGCGAGTCTAGTGATAGAATCCTTCCTGTGGTGGGTTGTCGTCTTCCAGTGGTGGTGGTGATGGTGGTGATGGGGGGTGGTTTACAGGTCAGAGGTGAGGCTTTGGCAGCAGCGAGGCCTAGCTGGAAATACATGGAACCACATCTTGGTAATCCACACAATGGTTTCCAGGGCCAGACCCAAAGAGCCACGTTTCACAATACCTTCTCCACAGACCACCACTTCAGAGGGATGTTAATAGATCGCGTGTGGACAAGGGCTCCACAGCCAAATGGGAGAACACACCAAGTTAAACAAAGAACAACAGGGTCCCTTGCCAAAGGACTTCTTGGAACTTTAATGCGCTGTGTGTGTAGAATATGCAGTTTCCCCAGACATATTTGGCCAACAGAGCCCCTCCTTGAGCAGAGGCCTCACAAAGTGTGTTTTGTGTGAAATTCCTTGGGTGAAATGCCTCTACAACATCCATCTTCAAACATTGTTTCGCTCACTTATCTCTTAAAATAATTTTGAAAAGCACATATGTTGATGCTAATATCTGCATTTAAAAATAAATCGATACAATAGATTTGTTTCTGGCATGTTTGCATTAGATATGGGTTTTAAACATATTTTCATCAAAATCTTGGAGCTGCAGAGTTGATGCTTTCAATTCGTGAACAGTGTCTGCTGTCTAAACTCATGGGCAATGCCAGGGCCCCCAATGAAACTGGCCAGGCTTCTCACTTCTCCTCTGGCCTCTCTTAGGAGGAGCATATTTGAAAATTGTCCATTCATTGGGTGCCTGTGAAATTTTTCATTGCAGGACATTTTACCAGAAATCTTAGAAAGATTCTGGAGGGGCAAGAAGTTTCCTTGATTTGGTAAAGAGAAAAGGGGATAGAGAAAAGGAAGATGAGTAGGTGTAATCTGAAAAAAAAATCCCTTCAAAAAGAAACATGTGAAGGCTGAAGATTCAGAAATTGATTCCCTTGAAAGTATCTAAGCCTGCGCATACACTGTATAATATATTCATGTGCCCTAAGGGTATATGTGCCCCATGTAAACCTGCTTCTTTGGAAGTTTAAGAAATACTTTTATCCTCTTAGAGAGGGCTCTCCTTCCCTAGGTAAAGTAAGCGATACTTTGTACATAGCCAAATGGTCTGACTGACTAGGGAAAGTATTTATCTCAAGAGATATTTTTCTGCTTTTAAGTAGAAGCTATACTATTAATGGAATTCGGTAATGGGATTTCTGTCCATCAGTAAAAGCTGAACACACACACCTGAGTCTCCAGAAAGCCTCATATTTTTTTACAGAGTATAAAGGTCTTCATGTACGGTTCTCACCTTGTACCTAATTTGTTAGTTTCTAGACATGCCTCATATCCTGTATAAACTTGTGTCACTGAAAAGGCAGTAATTATTACTCACTTTGTGAAACATACATACTTTCCTGCAGGAGAATAGATGCATGAAAGTATATTTATTTCCCATAAGGGCACTTATGCTGTTCATACTGCATTAAATGTCATACTTTATTTCTTGGCATTTTCTACCCTGGCAACTGGCAGATTGTTTTGAAGTCAAAGAATATTTAAGCTACAAGTAAGCTTGTGGGGATTATCCACATTGGTCTGTTTGTGTTACAGGAGAGGAAACTGGGGTCCAGAGAAGTTAAGTGAATTACTCGAAGCAACAAATTTTACTCTCCTGGAAAGACCAAAACCTAGGTCTTAGTGGTATATTTCTCCAGTTGGATTTTCTACCCCTTAATCCTTTTAAAAAATATGATATTGCACAAAATTATCTCTATAAAACATAATAACTGCTCTTATATTGGCTCACCATCCAGAATTGTTATGAAGTTCCAATGAGATAAAGTGTGCTATAAAAATATAAAGGTGGAGGAGGAGGAGGAGGAGGAAGACTGCATCTCGGTGTTCTTATTATACATCATTCCCCAGAGCTGATATACTTAGGCAGTGTTCCATTCGGTTGTTTAAAGAGCATTTCTGGTTTTTTTTTTTTTTTTTTTTTGCAGTACTGGGGCTCAGGGGCGTTCTACCTCCGAGCTACACCCCCAGTCCTATTTTTTATTCTTTATTTTGAAACAGGGTCTCACTAAGTTGCGGAGTGCCTCACTAGGTAGCTGAGGCTGGCCTCGAACCCGGATCCTCCTGTCTCAGCCTCCCAAATGCTGGGATTACAAGCATGCACCACCACTCCTGGCTTAAAGAGCATTTCGTATTAGGTTGAACCATACAACATGGCCAGACTTATAAATAGACGAGTTTTGTATTTTGAATTTAATATATGGCCCAAGGTCTGTGGTAGCCCATAGAGGCAGAGACACTTTTAAATGTTTTTAGTCCCTGGAGAAAGATATAAATCTTCCTGTTAGCTGCAACTCCACCAGCTTTGCCTACTTTCAAAGAAGATGTGGAGCCGTGTGAGTCTCTCTCCTTATTTCTGCTTTTTTAAACTTTTAGGCTGCCCTAGCAGCAACTCAGCTGGAGATGGGGGTAGGGGGTAGGTTGCAGCTCCTTCAGCCTCCATTCTTTAGCTCAGTGAGAGAGGCTGTGTGCAATGGTAATACTGGTCTTGCTGGTCACAAACCACCGGACTCTGAGTGCAGCAATGTGGTGGGCCCAGTGTCTGTTTTGCTTCTAGTTGAGCCCCCCAGTTATCATGAGGCCAAGGCACCATCTCAGAGATAGCAGACATTATGGTGTGGATTTGAAATACCCCCTAAAACCTCATGTGTTAGGTAATACAGCTGGGTTTGGAGGTGGAACATGGCTGAGCGTAGTCTTGAAGTCTGTATCTGTCCCTGGTCCCTCCTCCCTCTTTCTCTTCCTGCTTCTGGTCACCAAGAGTTGAGTGGCATTCCTCTGCTGCCACTGTTTCTGCCTTGGAGTCTGCCATCTATGGATTAAACTTCAGAAACCATGAGCCAAATAAACCTTTCCTCACAGCGATGATGAAAAAGCTGACTACCCAGCAGGGAGGTGTCCAAAGGTAGAAGAAGCAGATGTTGAGTCAAGTAAACCAAACCCATCTGCCTTCCTATGCAGCCAGTCCTTACCTCCAGCCCATCTTGTTCCTCAGATAGTCTCGCTTCAAAATGGTCCCTTTTGCTCTTACAAACATATATCTTTTGTCACTTTTGTGTGAGTTTCTCAGTCAGGATTTATTGACGTTTTGGGCAGAATGATGCTTTGTCAAGGGAACTGCTCACACTTTCAGAATGTTCCGCATCCCTTGGTGTCCATCCAGTGCATGCTCCAGTCCTTATGACAGCTCCAAATGTTCCCTAGGCAAGAATAGCACACCCCTTTAGAGAATCGCCAGCTCTTCCTCCCTGGGTGCTAAGGCGGGGAGGATCTCAGTAAATTATAACATTCTCATAGGTACAAATTAAAACCACAATGAGATGAGATTTCACTCTGCCAAAAAGATGTATAATGATTAGTACTGGGAATGGAAATTGGCATAACTGTTTTGGACAGTTATTTGATAACTTACTAAATATAGACCTCTAGTGACACAGAAATCCTGCCCCTAGATATATACCTAATAGTACTGAGTACTGTCGTGGTTTGGGTATAGAATGTCCAGTGGAAGAGCTCATGTATTAATGCAAAAGTGTTCAGAGGTGAAATGACTCAATCATGAAGGTTTTAGTCTATCAGTGGACAAGCCCACTGATGGATTAATGGATTTATTGGGTGGTAAAGTAGGCAGGTATGGTATGGCTGGAGGAGACAGGTCACTGGCGGTGTGTCCCTTGTCTCCTCCCCTGGCTCACTTTCTCTGCTTCCCACCACAATCCCCTGAGCTCCACAGATGTGACCCGGCCTGAACTATGAGCAAATAAACCTTTCATGTAAGTCGTGGTCATCAAGTATTTTGTACAGCAGTAAGAATGCAGACTGAGACAAGTACTATGACCTTTTCAAATATATATATATATATATTTCATATATATATGATTGGTGATAGATCATTGTTAATGATAGCCTCACATAGGAAGATATAGCACAGCAATAAAAAAGAATGAACTGTATGCAATTGATGAATTTCATAACCATAATAATGAGTAAAAGGAGTCAGGCGAAAGAAGACATAATATGATTCCCTGTATGTGAAGCTCAAGAATAGGCCAGACTAATGGATCATAGGAATCAAAATAGTGGTAGACTATGGGTGCAGAGATATCAACTGGGAAGGAGCTAGAAGGAACTTCTGAGGTAATGGAAATGTTCTTATTCATGATCTTGGGATCACACCGTATATGCACAGATACATACACACATAGGTAAATGTAAAAATTCATCTAGCTTTATGCTTTGGTATATATAAGTTTCTAGAGGAAACTTAGAATTTTAATGAATCTCTTATTTGTGATATTTCAGAAAATATGATTAAAAAAGCCAATGGGTGAAGACAGCTGAAGGAAACCGCAGTTGTCCTGGGAGCTGCGAGCATCTATTGGGAAGGCAACTCCACCCTTATAGGTTCCTGGACCAGTTAGGGCAGTGATGGGGCTGGTGCTGATCGCACAAGCCAATCAGAGTAGTGGCAACAGGAAGACTCTTACTCCTTGTGGACTTTACCCTTCCTCCTTGTCTATACCTATAGGTTTTCTTGGTTTGTTTTTAAGTCTTAATTTCTGTTCTCCATACCCAGGGCATCTTGGTGAAGGCTGTGAGCTGTATTGAGGGAATCAAAGGGAAGACATTAGAAGAGGGCTTATGGCAGTGGCTATGAATCAGGCATTTATGAGTTGGGGATAGGGGGTAGGGAGGACCCTCCACAGAACCTGGCAGCCAGCATTGAGGCTGGGATGATGTCATGGAAACCTCCTAACACTAAGCCCAGTGATGCAAACCTACAGTCTCAGTAACTCTGGAGGCTGGGGCAGGAGGATCACAAGTTTGAGGTTAGCCTGGGCAACTTAGCAAGGCTCTTGTCTCAGAATAAAGTTGAAAGAAAAGGGCTGGGAATGTAGCTGAGTGGTAGAACACTTGCATAGCATGCATGAGGCCCTGGATTCAATCTCTTTTTTAATTTTTTTTCTGTATTGAGGATGAAACCTGGGGGCAGTCTACCTCTGAGCTACAGCCCCAGCCATATTTTTTATTCTTTATTTTGAAACAGGGCCTCACTAAGTTGCGGAGGGCCTCCTAAGCAGCTGAGGCTGGCTGCGAACACAGATCCTCCAGTCTCAGCCTCCCAAATGCTGGGATTACAAGCGTGCGCCACCACACCCGGCTTCCTGGATTCAATCTTTAGTACTGAAAAGAAAGAAGAAGAAGAGGAGGGAGAGGAGGAGGAGGAGGACAGGAAGGAAGGAAGGAAGGAAGGAAGGAGGGAGGGAGGGAGGGAGGGAGGGAGGAAAAGAAACCACCTGAAAAGAAAGAATTCTGGGTCCTGGAACATAGAGTGGCACAAGCAGTGAATAGGGATTCGGATCATTCAAGGGAAGAAGAAAGCTAATTGTGGGGACATGAGGGTAAAGAAAAGAGTAGAGATTTGCCCAGGCCTTTTGACCACAGCTGGATGGTTATCCACACTGGAGGTTTTGCTTGAGACAGGATGGGAGCTTCACTTGTGCCATGTCAGCTCCAGCTGGACTTGGCATTCTTCCTAGGCCTTCATGGTGGTTTTCTTAGGAAGAATGAGTTATGGGGAATGTTTTCAATTATACATTACATATAAATGTGTGCATACTGCAGCACAGCACACGGTCTTATAAAGAAGGAGATCAGGTGTGATCTAGTTGTCCCTGTTTCCAGCTGCATTTGCATCGGGGAAACCAGTATGCATTTATGTATCATTTGAAGGTCATGGGAGATGTCATGTTTTATCACTGAAGTTAACTTAAAAATCTGCATGGTTTGGATAAAATATGTATGTAGAGATAGCTATGCCTTCTTAGAATGTGAAATATGTTTAAGTGATGTTAACATTTGCTTGAATAACGATTGCTGAGGGCTATATTTGCTTTTTTAAATATGTTAAATATATATTTTATTGGTTCATGTATTTATATGTCATAATGGGGTTCAAAGAGATAGAAACATATAAATATATATATTTTTTTGCGGTACTGGGGATTGAACTCAGGGGCATTCTACCTCCGAGCTATATCCCCAGCCCTATTTTTTATTCTTTATTTTGAAACAGGGTCTCACTAAGTTGCGGAGTGCCTCACTAGGTAGCTGAGGCTGGCCACGAACCCGTATCCTCCAGTCTCAGCCTCCCAAATGCTGGGATTACAAGCGTGCGCCACCACGCCAGGCTGATAGAAACATATATGTACACAACATTTGGTGTGTTTTTCTCCATATCCCATCCACTCCCTTTCTCTCCCTGTACGTAATATTGACATTGGTATTGACAACTCCATGTGGGAACCCAGCATCATTTGAACAGTCTCCTTCATTAATTCTCCCCTCTCCCCTGTCCACCTCCCTCCCCAGATCCCCTTCCACTGTTCCCTTCAGTTATCTGAAGTCCCTTTTTGTTTCTCAATTTCTCCCCAGCTTCCACTTATGAGTGGAAACACGACTCTTCACTTTCTGAGACTGGCCGATCACACTTAGCATAATATTCTCAAGTTCCATCCATTTTCTCACAAATGACCTAATTTTGTTCTTTATGGCAGAGTAAGATCCCATTGTGTGTATATATATACCATAGTTTTGTAATCCATTCATCTGTCAGCTTAATTGTATTTGCTTTTCTATGTGACGATTCTGCTAGTATCATTTTGCTATCCATGTGTCTAATTTTAATTGAGATAATTAGCATTTGGGGATCCTTAGTAAAAGTTTGTAGAAAAACTAATGATGGATGGACATAAATATTATCTGAAATGAAGCCGGGCATGGTGGCGCACACTTATAATCCCAGCATTCGGGAGGCTGAGACCGGAGGATCCGGGTTCGCAGCCAGCCTCAGCTACCTAGTGAGGCATTCCACAACTTAGTGAGACTCGGTTTCAAAATAAAGAATAAAAAATAGCTCAGAGGCAGAACGCCCCTGAGTTCAATCCCCAGTACCGCAAAAAAAAAAAAAAAAAAAAAAAAAAAAAAAAAAAAAAAAAAAAAAAAAAAAAAAAAAAAAAAATATATATATATATATATATATATATATATAAAATATATATATATATATAAAAAAAATATATATATATATATATATTATCTGAAATGAAAGTGCTGTCAGCCAAAGTCTATTAAGTGTTGTGTTCCGAGGCCACACTGGATGAAATATAGCTACCAGCTTTTTATTTTTAACTTATCACACTTTTTTATTTTTAACTAGTTGCCTTTGCAAGTGGCCTCTATAAGCCTTTTAAAATCACATTTTAATTTTTCCTCTCAAATAATTTTGATTTTCCCAGATTGCCCTATGCAAAGGATGTAAGTCCCAATTTCCAGCCACGGTTTCCGCTTTCACTTTTTTCCAGAATCTTCTCCTTTTGCTGCTGCTGCTGAATATTTTGACTTTGGTATCCCAATATGACCTTGAACTGTAAAACTGAATTCTTCACTGTCTGGCATCTTTCCCTCAGAACTCCTTCCACAGAATCAGCAGCAGTTTTTCTCTTTTTCGTAGATAAGAAACTTCTCAGAAGCTGGGCTTAGTGGCTCATGCCTGTAATCCCAGTACTTGGGAGGCTGAGACTGGAGGATCAAAGCTTTGAGGATAGTCTCAGCAATGAAGTGAGACTTTGAGTAACCTAGTGAGACCCTGTTTCAAAACTAAAAATAAAAAGGGCTGGGGGTATAGCTCAGAGGTAGAATGTCCCTGAGTTTGATCCCCAGTACCACAATAGATAAATACAAAAAATAAAAAGAGCTGGGGTGTACCTCAGAGGTAGAATGCCCCTGGATTCAATCCCCAGTACCCCACTCTCCCCAAATAAAATTAAAGAAGCCAGCTGGGCATGGTGGTGCATGCTTGTAATCCCAGCATTTGAGAGGCTGAGACCGGAGGATCCGGGTTCGCGGCCAGCCTCAGCTACCTAGTGAGGCACTCCGCAACTTAGACCTGGTTTCAAAATAAAGAATAAAAAATAGGACTGGGGGTATAGTTTGAAGGTAGAACGCCCCTGAGTTCAATCCCCAGTACCACACACAAAAAAATTAATTAATTAATTAAAGAAGCTTCTAAGACATCTTTGACTCCTTCCTCCCACTGTCTAGTGTGGTGTTGCCTAGCCTAGTGCTACACATCGTCAGTTGTTCTCTTCCTGACTATTCTCACCACCCTGGCCTGTCACCAGCCTCCTTCCTACCTGTGCAACTCCTTCAGCGACCAGATGTGTCGTCTCTTCTCACCAGGCCATGTGCCGACCAGGTGGATTTTCCTAGAGTCCGCTCTTGATATACCTTCCTCCCCCTGCTCAGAAACCAGGATCATAGCTCCATGTTCTCAATAAAATCGATCCAGACCTAGCCTGGTGTTCACTGGCTCCGTCTCCAGCTATTTACCTTTCTGACACTTCATTTTCAGCCAATATTTTGACTCACCACTTCCTGAGCCCCCTCCCCTGACCAGTCCCTGTGCCCATGCTCTAGTGTCCACCCACACAAGTATTCCTTTCCTTCCTCTCCCATCCGTCCACCCCCCACCCCTGCCAAGACTTCTAGACCCCATGAAGTCTCACCTTCTCCTCAACGCTGACTCAACTTAGGTCAGTGCTACTCTCTCGATAGACGGTCTCATCATGGAACATCTTCCGGTTATGACAGTTCTAACTATGGCAACTTGTACTGCTTCTTGAGTCTTTAGTTTTTCATATACTTGTGTGCATAGCCACACAGTTGGTGATTCCAGGATGAGAATCTTGGCCTAGCCTTTGTGCTCTGTAATGCCTGATATACATTAAGCTTAACATGTTAGCCCTGGGGAAGCCTGGAATTTTTTCTTGATTTTGTTCACTAACAAATTCTTACTATCTAAAAAGTAACCTGGCATGTAGAGGGTGTCTAAGAAATATTTGTTATGTAAATTGCAGCTGTTCAGCTGGGCGTGGTAGCACATACTTGTAATCCCAGTACTTGGGGAGGCTGAGACAGCAGGATTGCGGGTTCATAGCCAGCCTCAGCAACTTAGTGAGGCCCTCTGCAACTTAACTGAGACCCTGTTTCAAAAAACAAACAAACAAACAAAAAAAACAGATAGGATTGGGGGTGTAGCTCAGAGGTAGAATGCCCCTGGGGTGCAATCCCCAGTACTATTAAAAAAAAATGCAGATGTTCAATAACTATTTAATGATTTGGTTTTAGGTAATAGTACCTGCTTCCTTAACCTTTTTTTTTTTTTTTTTTTTTTTTTTAAAATAACTAAGACACTATAAAGGGAAAGAGAATGAGATTTATATTCTGAATCTGCTCAACAGAGATTGACTGCTGCTTCTAAAAGACGTTTGTCCTCTTACAGATATTAATGAATGTCAGCTACAAGGTGTGTGCCCTAATGGTGAGTGTTTGAATACCATGGGCAGCTATAGATGTACCTGCAAAATAGGATTTGGGCCGGACCCTACCTTTTCAAGTTGTGTTCGTAAGTAGTGATTTTTTTTTGTTCTTATTTTAGATCAGTTATCTTTGGGGTAAATCTAAAAGAAGGGAAATAGTGATAAATTGAATATTGTAATTATACCGGAAAACCCCATTAATTAAAATGACAAGGGAGAGGTAACCAGCTTGATACAGTAAAATATATCTATATGATGAGATTTTTTTCCAAAGTGAATTTTAATTGCATTCAGGAAGATTTAGAATAAGCTCATGGAGAAAATGGACTTTGGTATAAAGAAAAGAATTAATTAAAATGAACATATCAACCATTTGCAGTATTGGAGAGATGAAAACAGGTTTTC
The DNA here is from genome assembly GCA_004027655.1 of Graphiurus murinus. Taxonomy (NCBI): domain Eukaryota; kingdom Metazoa; phylum Chordata; class Mammalia; order Rodentia; family Gliridae; genus Graphiurus; species Graphiurus murinus. The sequence goes on from PVLC010047226.1 coordinate 10,423, forward strand.
CCCTCATAAATATTTAAGCATTCTTTAGGCTGAATTAAGCTTGGTCTCAGCTTCTGCCTTTAATTATTCCAAGTTCTGAGTCACTGGAGTCTGATTTTATGAGGTTTCACTGTACTTTCTCAGTTGGAAAACTCTGGAAAATAGTTACCAAGGCCCTGCATTTTAGATTTGCTAATTCAGTTCTAATTTCAAATACTCTATCCTATTGTCCTCCAAAACTACCAGAGCACCTCCAAAGTTACACTGTTTTGTTTTCCAAATGGCTCTGAGATTCCCTCTTCTACACGGTAAGGGTAAAACTCCCCCATCAAATCACTGTGTTCTAATATTGGATTTGAAAATAGGTTCATCAAGGGGACGCTCTCTCCATGAAAACCAGTCTAATGCAGTCACTATATATCTTATGCCAATTAGAGATGGATGCATTTTAGGTAAAAAGTCCTCAAATGAAGAATCTCTGAAGATTATTTTTAATGTAGCCATGCCCATTACTGCAAAAGTGGTAAACTCAGCAAAATTTTAGAAGTTATACAATAGTTAAGGTTTAAAAATCTTAAACTAATGTGTGGCAGAAAACTGCTAGGAAAACTTTAAGAGAAATTCTGCTTTTATATCTACTAAGTTATTTATTATTATTTTTTAATGTGGCTTTAGTATAGGCCACGCTACATGTTTCTTTCCTCTACGTTTAAACTTGTCATTTGATCAAAGATGTTCTTCA
>PVLC010047227.1:0-11134 GCA_004027655.1 Graphiurus murinus
TCTAACTGCCTTAATTATCTAAAAAGAATTATGTCCTGGACATACTTAGAAAAAATTAATCAACTTAAGATAGGGTTAGCAAGGCTAAACATGCTCTATTTCCAGTTACCTAGAAAGTCAAACCTTGCCGGATGGGAGGGCTCAGAAAGGAGAAGAAAACACAAACAGGACTGAAGACATGAAGGGTGGTGTGATGAACGGAACACTCACGCACCACAAAAGTTCTTACGGTGACCTCCTGGCCCCCAAGGTCTTAGGAGATGGGCTTTTGCAGAGGTGACTAATTCAGGAGGGTGGAGCCCTTAGAAATAGGATTAATGTCCTTACAAAAGACACCCTAGGGAACCCCTTCACCCTCCCATCAGCACAAGGGAAGCAGTGGGACCAGGAAGCCATCCCTTGTCAGAAACAGACCTGCCAGGGCCTTGGTCTTGGAATGCCACTTCCTAGAACTGTGGGAGATTTTTCTGCAGATTTGGTGCTTCAAAGTGCCATGCTTTAAAACAGATAACCTGTAGCAAAATAATCCATTATATCCTCTCAAAAGGAAAACCAAAGCGCTATAGAAGTGCCGACAAATGGACTTTGATGAGCAATGCTAGCACTAAAATGGGCCCTGGGAAGTACCTGATGGCCTCTTCTTGCCGGCCAAAAAGGGTCCATTATCCTTCTCGAGTTCCTTTCTACTATAAAGGCATCTGAAATTCCCTCCGGATTCCCCTTTCCATAGGAAAGGTTACAGAGCCATCCATGTGGCCTGTAATAATTCCTTAACTAGAACTGAGTCTGGGGCTCAGTGGTAAAGAGACTGCTTAGCATGCAAGAGACTCTAGGCTTGATCACAGTACCACACACACACACACACAAACTAAACATGGTTTGCACAATTTTTTACCGAAGGAGCCTTATTTTATTTTTTTATGTGCTGGGGATAAAACACAAGGCATCCTACCATTGAGTTATACATAGACCTTTTCTAAAAGTTTGAAGAGTCGTCTTGTTAAATTGCTGATGGTCTTGCTAAGTTGCTGAGACTGACCTGGAATCTGCAACCCTCCTGACTCAGCCTCCCAAGTACTGGGAATATGGGCATGTGCCACCCCCCCAACCTCCAGCGAATGAGCTTTAATATTTTGAAGAATAAGCATGCAGCTTTAAGAGGTGTGGGAAAATATTTCAGGTTTAATTGATAAGACAAAACATATTTGACTGTTTTTTGTTGTTGTCTAAGTATATCTCTTATTCATTCCTGCCAACATGGTTTATCACTTTTCAAAATGATGCTCAAGGATTTTAGATGTTGGAAAATCATAACACCCTAGCAATAAAAGGGGAGGTTGTTGGACTAATTCTCTAAAACGTTACTGACAGCGATTGGGAGGCAGCCGGTGTATTTGCCTTGCCTAAGCTCTGCCTTCTAGGGTGCACAGCCTCTCCTTCCTGAGCAGGACTGGGATGGGCTCCCAATCCACAGAGAGCAGCAGTGACGGGCTACCTGTGGCCCCAGGGACTTGGTCAGGCACAGGAGACCACCTGAGCTGCTTGCAACTCACTTTCTGGCCATGGTATAGTGAGCGGCCCTGTGGCAGTCCAGCTCAAGCAGTCCAGGGAAGGACAAAGGATAGTCATTAGGACCTGAAGGTGGCCCCCACTCCTAAGGCCAGCAAGAAAGTGAAGCCGTCACTCATACAACTGACAGAAGCTAAAGCTGCCAAGAAACACTGCCCTTTGTTAGCAAAACCTGAGTCGAGAACACATACGGCCCCACAGGGATTGGATGCTCTGATAGAGGAGCCACTGGGGCTCCAATGTGGAGAGGAAGGAGGGATGCCTAAGCCACTACGTCTGTAGGCATTGTTAAGTAGCAACAAAAAAGGAATTCAGGTCACCTTTGTCATGCAATCCTTCTCTTCCTCTGGACTAATAGCATGCACTGTGTCATCCCAGGCCAGCTGTGGTCATCACCCAGTAATTCCAACTGAGTGTCTAGAGAATAAAATGTGTGTTAGAGTTCCCACTTCTCCACACCCTTGCCAGCATTTGTTATTGTTTGTGTTTTTAATGATCGTCATTCTAACTGGGGTTAGGTGAAATCTCATGATAGTTTTGATTTGCATCTCTGATTGCTAATGATGTTAAACAGTTTTTCGGACATTTTTTGGCCACTTGTATTTCTTCTTTTGTGAAGTATCTATTTAGTTTGTGTGCCCATTTTTGATTGGATTATTTGTTTTCTTAGCAGTGAGTTTCTTGAGTTCTCTGTATATTGTAGATATTAGTCCTCTATCAGAGGAGTGGTGGGCAAAAATTTTCTCCCATTCTGTTGGCTCTCTGTTGAGGTTCTTGACATTCTCCTTCACTGCACAGAAGCTCTTTGTTGGTGGGAATGCAGTTTAGTGCAACCTCTTTGAAAAACAGTATGGAGGATCCTTGGATGAATGGGAATGAACCTACCATATGATCCAGCAATACTACCTCTGGGTATCTATCAAAGAGAATGGAAACCAAACTATCAGACTGATGCATGTCTATCTATGTTTATAGCAACACAATTCATAATTGCCAAACTATGGAACAAGCTAAGATGACCATCAACAGATGAAAGGATTACAAAACTATGGGATGTGTACCCAATGGAATTTTACTCAGCTATAAAGAAGAACAGAATCATGTAATTTGCGGGGAAATGGATGGAACTGGAAAACATTATGCTAAGTGAGATCAGTCAGTCACAAAAAGTAAAATAAAAAAAGAATAAAATATGTATGCTTCACATCAGTGCAAACTACTCCTGGCTTGAATTTTTAATTTTATTTTTTATTACAACAGATAATTCCCTTGAATAGTTTTAGATTTGTGTATTCATCTGTTATACTTTGTTATATACCTCCCGAGTTCTATGGCTGCAGTGGATGGCATGGAGGTTAAATGTCCTGTTCTCATATAGAAGATGACAGATGACAGGCAAAAGTTTAAGGACAGACACAACGTCGAGAGCGGGAAGATGCCATTTGACATGTGCACAGAGCCCTGATGAGAGGCAGCAGAGGGAGTGAGAGACTCTGGCCTCGGTGCCTGGTGCCCAGCGTGGCTCTGCAGCCAGGGCCCTGGTCAGGTAGGGCATGACTCAAAGAAGCCAGGCATATGAACTCAGTTCTCTGCACTTCTGTTTCCTCAGATTTAATATTGGAAAAACATCATCCCTCCCTGTGAGGTGGCGTTGCAACAGAAAGCACAGGACTTGTTGCTGTGACTGTACCCAGGCTGAGGTCCCAGGGGATCTTTCCTGACAGTGACCCGCTAGCAGGTGCAGAGTGCACCATTGCAGGGACAAGTAGGGACCCCGTGGGTCTGCACAATGGCACAGAGGGTGTGGATGAGGAGGTGGCAAGGGAGTCTGTAAAGACTGGAGGAAGACCCCTGGAGGAATGGCCCGGCCGGATCTGGGGCACCTGCCCAGGCTTTGTTCAGCCACACTTTTTGCAATCCTCAGTCTTAAGTCTCCAATATAATTAACCTTGTGTCCCATCCCTGATCAGCACAGCAGAACCATCTGTGACAAGGGGCTTAAGTCGCGGCAGACTCAGTTGGTAAATCATCTTGGTAATTCTGCTTCTGTGCTTGCAACCTCACAGTCTATCTCCTAGAAAATGCTTTTTCCAGAGCAAAATAGTATTTCACAAGAAGCAAGCAGGCAAAAGAGCTAAACACACCCCTCACTGAAGAAGCAACACAGAGTGGAAACCTGCAGATGGACGGAAAGCTGCTCCCCATCCTGGGTCATCAGCTGCAGGGACTGATATCAGAACACTGGCAACACCACGTGCTGGTGAAGAGGTGCAGCTGCTGCGGGAGGAAAAACGGTACAAACACTTTGCAAGAAGGGCTGGCAGTCTCTTACAAACCGAAACATGGTCTTACTATATGATCCAGCAAACGCACTCCTCTCTATTTACGCAAGTGAGTTAAAAACTCATGTTCACACAGAATCTGCAGAAACATATTTATAACAGCTTTATTCATGAGTGCCAAGAATTGGAAGCAACCAAGACATCCTTTAATAAGTGAATGGATAAACAAATTAGAATCCATCCATACAGCGGGACGTTATTCAACTAACAAAAAGCAATGAGAGCGACAGGGCCAAAAGTAGACACGAGAGAAACTTAAGAGCAGATTCCTCAGTGAGAAGCCGGTCTGCGTGATTCAAAACTTAACACTCTGGAAAAGAAAAAACTACAGAAGATGAGCGCCAATGCTGTGCTTCATCATAAGCAAGATGGAGCTGAAACTTCTCAGGATACAGGAAGTTGATTTTCTTTCTGTTTTTAACCAAATCTGGTCATTATTATAATGGTCATTTTATAGAAATTTCTCACATGCTTTTCTTTTTAAAAAAGGGAAAGCATTAGAAATAATCGCCTTCATTAAAGGCATTATATATTGATTTTAATTAGACCTACTAAGCACTCTGCTGCCTTTGGAATTATTCCACACCATAATATAAACGACTAGAAGGTACTACAATTTTTGAGAATAAGACATTCGATGTAGTCCCATGTCCCAGCCACGCATAGCTATGTGACATGAAAGCTGTTTTCATAGAGTTCTTAATCCTCATTCAGAGCACACAGTAATTTACTCTACTTGCAGCCACTAACGCATGCTATATTATTGAAAACATGCCAGAAAATACATTTCTCATTTAACACGGGTCTGTGCTATCAATTAGACAGAAGAAGCTGTCACAGGCACTGAAAACTCTTATTAAAAATTGATTTGGATCTAGTTAAGGCACAATACCCAACTCCAATCTGAAGATCAGTGTTGTGTCAGAATAAAGGCCACAAGGAAAAGAGATCAATATCAAATATGCCAGTTCTGAGGTTAATATAGTTGCTTATGAAATCATGCTGGCCCATCCACATGAAGGAAGAAGTCATTTTTGAACCAGAACACGATGGTAGGCTTTTAAAAGGGCAATGCTAGTTTTTTTTTTTAATCCAGACAGTAATAATTATATATCTGCACTCCATGCACACAAAAAAATAATGGGTAAACAAAGAGTTTAAAATTGTCTTAACAAATCATTGCTAGTATATCTTTTTGATAGTTAACCTAGAAATCCTAAAAGTATGTGTGTGTATGTGTGTGTATGTGTGACCTTAACTAGTCAGCTGAAGGGTAGGTGTCTGTTAATGGGTTAATACCAATCCAAAAACATTCCAAAGCCAGCAACTAAATACTTAAGTCAAATTTTAAAATACTTCACTCTATAAGGTGTCAATAAAGTATTAAAAATAAAAAGAAATAAAAAACAAAATAATTAATGTTATCCAAATTACTGTGTTCCTTGCGCTGAGGAGGAGTCACTAAAAGACACCAAAGTTTACAGTTAGTTACTACTATGTCTGGTATCATAAAAAGGCAATGAGCAAGACATAGGAAGGACAAACATGAAAAACTGACTTTACTTTAAAAGCTTTGGTTAAAAACAGTCAAGTACAGTGGCGTGGTGGCAAAGTGAATGCTTGTAATCCCAGTACTTGGGAGGCTGAGACCAGGAGATCCGGGTTCGAGGCCAGCCTCAGCTATTTAGTGAGGGCCTCGGCAACTTAGTGAGACTCTGTTTCAAAATAAAGAATAAAAAATAAGACTAGAAGTGTAGCTCGGAGGTAGAATGCCTCTGGGTTCAATCCCCAGTACTGCAAATGGTCGAGTACCATCCCTTCAAATATATCAGCACCATAAACATGGTGCATGGTCCATACAATGCCAAAGACTTCAGATGGCCAGGGAAGAAGGTGGACCATCTTTCAGGGTGCTCCCTTATCCCGGGGAAACCTGAGGCTTTCAAACAGGGCTTCATAGGAACAGTGAAAAGCGTCTATTAGCAGAAAAGATAACAGAAGTGGAACCCTGGTTGTCATAACCATTGTTGTTTAGAAAACCCAAATTCCTGTCAGCCACATTCAGGTTAAGAAACCAACCCTGTCTCCTTTACCAAAGAGAGATGTCTATGTAAATTTAACAAGCACAAAGGAAAATGTGTCCTTCGTTTTTGTTCTAATTTTTCCCGTACACAAACTTGCGGATTTGTAGCTATTTCCACAGCTACGAAAACCTGCCCAATGAAATGTGAGAACGACTGGAGAGAAAGATGAATCGCTTTTATAGTCTCATATCTACACATCAGTTCCCTGTGATCAGCTGACAGCACGTGGTACTTAAAACATTATTATTGGCTTTCATGCAAAGACAGCCCTATCCAAATTCATGTGGATTTTATCAAAATAAATCACTCCCACCTACTCACCGTTATTGGAGTTTTATCTGGACTATGGTTTAAAAATAATGCAAGTCAGTAAAACTTCATGAATTGCTTTGAAATGCAGGTTTAAAAAAAAGATTTCCTTTATCCAGGTTTTATTATTACCTGGCATCTTCGCCACCATTCTACTACATAAAAAATAGAAGCTGTTGAATCCTAATCAGTTGGGTTAAATATGCAAAACTGGCCCCATCCATTGTCTTGCTGATTACCTATTCTTATTGTGAATACATCTTTTCATAATTTTGAGAAAAATAGCTGAGGAAACAGAATACATTTAGGAAATAAAGAGACAGGGTAGATAATTCTACCTGAAACACAGAAAGAAAAGCCCCAAATTCTAATTGTTTAGGATGATTTGAAAAGAGAAGAAGAAAAAAAAAACATGTATTCAGAAATATACATGATTAAATGATTAAGACTGAAAAGAGACAGAAAAAAAGTAAAGAAAATAAAGAGTGGAGATGCTAAAGGGGAAGAGGAGAAATGAACCAAGCAAGAGGCACTCATACCACTCACGAGGTGGCAAGACTAAACTAAGGGGCCGGGTTGCAACAAGAGGAGAGGCCCGACTGCTACTGAACCACGCAGAGAATGCAGGCAAACACCTGTGTTCAGTATTGCTCAAATCTGCATGAGCGCTCTCTGGAATTTTTAATAAAGGGATTAATAACAGGATGCTATTGAAAAAGTAGATATCATAAACATTTGAGGAAGTGATTGTTCTTTGGTAACAAGAGCAGAGGCCAGGCAGGAGAAGATCTCTGTGTTGAAGAGGGTGCAAGTATCTGTGTTTCTTAAGTCCTCTCTGTAGGTCATTCCTCTCGCTCTGTTCCCTCTTCCAAACCACCTGCGCTGGCATGGAGCGCCCTTCTTGCAGGAAGACCCTTGATCTTCAATCTACTGAGGCTGGCGTGGCTGGGCACAGGAGGGGCCCTGGTCCCAGGGGCACACCATACCTCTGATGAGGGGTCACTGGAAGCTGTGGGCTGTCTCAGAAACCACTGGACTTAGACTCACCTCCGTGCTTTTTCCAGGTGCTAGCCAGTGACCTCTATCACCTAAGTTTCTTTGTGCAGTGGCTTCTGCTTCTTGCTACTCCAGCTATCACCTGTACTGTCCTAGTCCTGCGTTCCAGATCTTAGCAGCCAAGATACACACAGGGAAGCAAGGCACGTGAGGAGGACGCCAGGATTGGAATGATGTATCCACATATCAAGAGTGCTAGGCTCATAGGCGGCCAGCCAAAGCTGCAAGAGAGGCCTGGCACAGGTGCTTCCCCAGAGCCGTCAGAGGGAAGCTGGCCTGTGGACACCTTGACCTCCAACGCTGGGCCTCCAGGAATCAGAGGAGGTAAATATCCCTTGTTTTATGTTTTTTGCGGTACTGGGGATGGAACTCAGGGACATTCTACCTCCTCCGAGCGATACCCCCAGCCCTATTTTTGTTTTTATTCTTTATTTTGAAACATGGTCTCACTAAGTTGCAGAGTGCCTCACTAGGTAGCTGAGGCTGGTCGCGAACCCGAATCCTCTGGTCTCAGCCTCGCAAATGCTGAGATTACAAGCGTGCACCACCACGGCTAGCAAATATCCCTTGTTAACACCCAGTTTGTGGCACTTTTTTATGGCAGGCCCAGGGAACTAAGACTATTTACTTACTCATCTATTCATTCAGTCAGTCTTTTACTTAGTTACGAATTTTAAGAAAGAAGCAAACAAAAAATAAGAGTCTAGGTTTGAGAACCCAGCCAGCTAGCAAGCAAGGTACATGACAGTACATGACACATTATAGAAACTGAATGGGTATTTGTTAAATCAATGCCTTTTTGCTTTCGTTTATTTTAGGGAGCAGATATTAAAATGTGTGAAGGAGGCTTAGGGAAGAATAAATGACCTAAAATATAAATAAAATGCTAGTAATTTATTTTGTTCAAGAAAGTTAAGCCTCCTTTCTTGAAGGAAAGTGGTTCTTATCAATGATGGGATCAATCTCTGCAAGGCATCTTTTAACTTCCGAATGCACTCTCCTATAAGCCCATCCTGGCTAATCTCTGTAATTTACTGTTTTCTACTTAACTCCTGCCTCATCTTCTCTGTTCATCCACACTCTTGCTTATGTTAAGTAGGGTAAAGTACAATCCACAAATGTCAATTTATACGTCATTAAAACCTCATAGCATCTCCCTATTTTTATCTACAAATATTAAACTCACTGGCATAAGCTCTTGGCTTTCTTTCTTTTATTTATTTATTTTTTTCCCTATATTTAGCTCCATTGTACCAAACCATCTCCAGGTGCAGATAACTCTATATGGCCAAACTTAAGAATGCGAGTCCTGAGGACGGTAACCGCAGATAATCGGGCCTTAAACAACAGGCCTGACGCAGCTCCCACAGAGATATTGCATCGGAAGTTAATTGCACTGTTATTTTTTTCCACTTACATGGTGACAATCCAATTTCGGTGGGTCTACGTGACTTCCCTTAGAGAGCAGAGAGCGCACACGGTTTTGTCGACTTGCAGTTTCTGTGAAGCTGTAAGATGAAGACGGAATTGACATGCCATGCTCGTCCTGCTCATTTTCAATTTTTGCAGAGGAAACTTGGCTTTGCTCTCTGGGCTCCAAGTGGTAAGGGGCTAGGCGAGGTGAGGTGAAGGGCCGGGCCGCCCTGCTCCTGGCATGCTATCCCACATCATGGGCACCTCGGTCTACCCACACAAGAGCCTGGGCATGGTGACTACACAGAGGCGCCGTCTCCGGAGGGGAATTGGAGAGCATTCTGTGGAAGGCTAGCCAAAAAATGTGAAACCTTGTTCTGTGGACCTGGTCTGCCAGGCAATATAGTCAGGAGCATGTTGAGAAGTCTGTGACTCTGGTCCACTTTGAACCTCTTCTCCTGTCATCTTTGGGCTTTTTGTGATTCTGGGTGGCTGTCCCCCTCTCTCCAAAGGCCTCCACTACAACTGTTTCCTGCACTTCTGACAAAGCAATTGCATTCAGTCACCAGCTGATAAAGAGTAAACAGCCACTTGCTTGCAACAAAGCTAGGCATCATTTTGAAAGCATTTCCTTGGAGCTTGGATGGAACTGAGACCCGGACTTCCTGTGGGTCATCAAGATTTGCAAAAAGGAATTCACAGAAGGTTGACGATATTGAGACACATCTTTCTGGCCTTTTCTAGACCATCTCCTGCGATCTCCTGCTCGGTTTTCTGCATCAAAGAGCACAGGCTGAGAGCAGGCTTGGGGAGCCCAACTAACTCTCCCAAAGCTGCAGTAGGAAAATGAAGGAGAAGCTTGACAAGGACTTAAGTGGAAATACCAGTTTCCTCTCTCCCCTGCTTCTCCCAGAACCTCCAGATAGGGCCATCCACCTGTCAGTTGCGGTGACACCTGACAGCTTGTCTATTACCCTCGACTCGGTCCTTTATAACTAACTCCTTTTTAAAGAATATTCCAGAGCATATAGCGCTTCACTTTCATTCAAGCTTCAGCCCCTGCTATGCCAGGACCCTCCCTTCCTCTAAACTCAACCTGCACCGCGACCTTGAATGCCCCAACTTCTTTGCGACCCAAAGCAAAGAATTTTGAATTTACAGAGGAATTCATAGAGGAAATCTATTTAGAAAGCCAGTCACTGGCTTGGTGCTACAAAACAAAACAAAACAAATCTTAATAAATGAAGTTGATTATATTGGGTGGATATTAAGAGCTTTTCAATGTATGCGCTATATTTCCAGGCCCAATTGTGTTCAACAGAGTTATAACTTGTCACAGCTCTTTATTCTCCTTTCCCCAGTCCAGTTCGCTCTGTATCTAGAAGCGATGTTGAGAACCAACGGGACGAGAAGATGGATGAGCCGGGCAGTGAGGCAGGGGCTGCATTTAGATATGCAGGAGCATTTAAGTAAAGACAGATGAGAGCGAAGGGGACTGTGCCCAAGCCAGGAAATTACCGTACTCCAGTAAAGTGGAAGGCAGGACGTAAAGAGAGTGCGAGCTAAAAATGCAAGACTCTTTCTGCATGAAGCCATGCATAGAGTATGGCAAGGTCTGTGCCTGGCAGGAGCACTGGCACGGGCTCGGTCGAGCCAAGACCCAGGTAGGAAAGCCATTGTCTGCTCCTCTGCAATCTTAGGAACGTGCAGGCGTCCTGCCGCCTTGGAACACAAGGCGCCTTCCGCAACCCTCGTGTGCTCAGACCCACAACAGCGGCTCAGGTTTCCTTGAGGAAGCAGGGATGTGAGGTGTGAGTGTGAAAACCACAAGCCAAAGTCCTGCAGCCCACGCTGGACCCACAACTGCACAAAGAGGTCCTCGGTGTTCAACATCTGTTTTAGCACTCAGAGGTTGACGTGGTTCCTTTATCTCCTCCTTGGACACCCAGGAAGGTCAAGGAGGTGAGGAAGTCTGTCTTAGGCATCTTCACTCTGGAAGCACCTGACCCAAAGTTTGACATATGGGGTTGCACAATAATTATTTGCAGAGACTGGAGTGTGTGTGTGTGTGTGTGTGTGCACGCGTGTGTGTGTGTGACTGAGAATTAAACCCAGAGGCATCTACCTCTGAGCTACATACCCAACTTCTTTTATTTTTTATGTTTTTATTTTCAAACAGAGTCTCCTTAAGTTGCTGAGAGTCTCACTAAATTGCTGAGGCTGTCCTTAAACTTGCGATCCTCCTGTCTTAGTCTCCCAAGTACTGGGATTACAGGTGTGTGTGTGCCACCATACCCAGCCCAGACTGGAATATTTTTGAAGTCCATTAGTAGAAGCCATTTGGTTTCCATGGTTACTTGT
>PVLC010047228.1:0-11050 GCA_004027655.1 Graphiurus murinus
TATCCATGGAACTTCTCAAATACATTTAAAATATATATTTCAAATCATGTGTCAGAGTAAGTGAAAGAACTTCATAACAATTGGCCTTCAAGGTCAGTGACAGGTATCATATTTAGCAACCTTACAATCCTGTATGCACTGATCACTCAGAGCAGGGATATAGGATATTTAAAATAAAGAGGATGAAATTGAAGAGCTCATATTACAATGGTATAAAAATATAATAAATAAGAAAAAGTATTCTAAGTTTATTAGAAAAAAACATGGGACACAATACTGGAAATAAAACACAAGAAAAGGTGTTTAAATAAAATGTGGATGCCCCTTAGGGAGTCCAGGACAAGGGGGTATCTGATGTGAGCTCCTCTTTCCCACTGGATGCCTCACAGTTTGAGCTATGTGTTTTTTGCCAGGTCTCAGTGGTGCTGTCATTCTCCTGAAGAGGTTTGTAAGTGCTTTTTAAGGTAATACAAATAAAGTCAAAGGTAAATTTGAAATAAAGTAACATAAAAGAATTAAGAAAAGGTATATAGAGAGAATTGAAGGAAAGAACAAAGCGTACTCCCACAATATAAACCAGGGGGCAGGGTACTGGAACCTACGTTGGTGGTGGAAGAGGGTAGCAGATACTGTGGAGAGGGCAAGGGAAGAGACTTCTATTATCAAGCTTTGTTTACCTCATCAATGTTATTTTTATTTGCATGCAGTTTTGTTCTTAAGCTTTCTTTCTTTCTTTTTTGCAGAGCATGCTTCAATACTTGGCATCCAAGACCAATATAAGTAATTAATTAAAATAACACAAAGAGAATACACTTTTTCCAGTATGCTCTGCTCTACCAATTCTGATTTAAAAAGCTGGTAAATGAAGTCTAGTGTGGTGGCATATCCCTGTAATCCCAGTGCTTCAGAAGCTGAGACAGAAGGATCACAGGTTCAGGGATTTAGCAAAATCCTTAGCAATATAGCAAGACCCTGTCTCAAAATAAAAATAAAAAGGGTTGGGGATATAGCTCAGAGGTAGAATGTCCCTGGGCTCAATCCCCAGTAAAACACACACACACACACACACACACACACACACACCACACACACACACTCGCTCGCTCGCTCGCTCACCTAACTGCTGCAAAGGACATAGAAGTGTTATAGGGATTTGCAATATTTCCTGAGGCAACAGCGGGTAAAAGAAGAGAAAAGATAAACAAACAAAATGAACCATCTCTTACTCTAAGTCTCTTTGACAAGCTATCTCATTAAAAGTTATCTGTGGTGAAATTTTAAAAACTTTTGTGGCAGATCAGGAGAAAAAAAACCCCTGTAATGCAATGTGTTTTGTCCCAGTGTTGAATTTGGTTATTTCACACATTATCTTTCCTTCTTTCTCATTTTCAGCTGCAGAAGATTTTATTTAAAGCTGACAAGTTGAAATGCAGTGGGCTTGTTTGCCTCCTTTCCTCACCGTGTTGTGGAGGGTTTATTATATCCCTGATAGGGGAGTGTGGGTCTCATTGGCACCACAGGAGCTGCATGGGCGGGCGGCAAGTGGGACAGGAAGTGCTGTTTGTCAGGCAGAGCCCCGTTCTCCAAGGAAGTGGCAATTTAAATTGTTCCTTTTGTTAACATTGGCTCACTCTTATGTAATGCTATGATTATGAATATTACATAAGAAATATAAGATTATAATGGGCCCAATTTATCCTTCATAATTCATTCACTGAATTTCACGGGGATTGTAAAAAGCTTGTCTTAATAAAGTTACTTACAGGTAAGATTTCTATGAAAGAAAAGTATTAGAACCAAAGCTTGTTAATTTACTCGTCTCTCATGTGTTTTTTCCTTTCTTCTCTATCTTTGTTTTTTTCAGATATAAATCTCCATGTTTAAGAATGTAGAAAAAAGATGATGCTTTATTCTGAGCCTTCCTTGTTCAGGTTGTGAATTTAAATTATTTTTCTGTCCCAGATATTTCTAATCAACAGCAAAATAGAAACCATAAAGGAGATAGTGTAGAAACAGAAAATCCCAACATCATTGTGACATAACAGGGTCATTCTATTTAAATTTAATGATAATATCTATTACATAAGTCTCAAGAAAGAGTGTTTAATGTTGGCTAACTTAAAAGATGCTGTATTGACTTTAGATTATTAAATATTCACACTTTTACAAACATGTGCTTTTAAGATTTCTTTAAGATGACATGGCATCTCTAAGGAGTCATAAATTCAAAAGTAAAATGAAATGCTAATAAAATAATGAACTTACCTTTCTACTACCTGATGCTTTCTATTACTATGATAGAGTGGCCCTTCCAAATATTGGCACCACTTCAATGCTTTTGGGTGACATATTTTCCAAATCAAGGGGATAAAAGGAGAAAGATAGGGAAAGAAACTAACATTTATTAAAAAACTACAACATTTAAAGTATTTTTCTAGATATATTATCTACCATCTGTCATCCATCCATCCACCCATCTAATTTCTCCTTAATATCATTAGTGGTCATTTTTACCATCTCCTTATAAGCTATATCATTCTTTTTTTCCATTTTTTGTTATGCAGTTGATTAACAACATTTATAGATTCCATATTTGCAAATTCAGGGCTAGGGGGCATAGTTCAGCAGTAGATCACTTGCTTAGCACAGGCAATGCACTCGGTTCAATTCTCAGTACTGCAAAACGAGAAGTAATTGCAAATTCAACTACTTTCTAAAATTTTTTTGCAACAATCAAATCAATACTGGTGGTATTTTTGCAGCCATTCACAGATAGGCACAGAAATGCAAAAAACTGGAGTCTTCTGGCACACGTATTATTATCTAAGGTTGAACAAACTATACTCTGCCTTCTAATTTCAATTTCCATACAATTAAAAAGGTATCCTTTTCACAAACCATTTAGTGCCAGTTCTTTCCATTTGGGGGTTGGTGATTTTGCTATCTTTCATGGCCCCCAGGGATGGTGCTGATATGTTGTCTGGTGTCCATAAGCACAAGAAGGCTGTGTTATATATAGAACATTCACACATTAGGTAATTTGCATCCAGGAATGGATATAATACTGTTTACTAGGAGTTCAATGTTAATGAATCAACTATATATTAAGGATATGTTAAAAAACGAACACACATAAAACAATGCTATGTATTGATCTAGTTGATGTATTGTGGCCAGAGGCTCACAGTAACCTAAACCTGTATTTTATCTAGAAGCAATGTTTGGTCTTCCATTAAGCTAGTTTTCACTGTGTTTATAGAACATTAGAGTGAATAAAGGTAATCAACTGTACATATAATCTTAATATTCTATTTTTTTTTTTGGCTCCAGAAACAGTGATTTGGACAACTGAAATACAGTGTTCTTAACTTACTAATTTGGCTTAACTATAGGAAGAATATTTCTGTATCTATTCTCAAAATACCTCCCAGCAGATACCTAGAGACATTTAAATTTTCCTGAAGCCATCTTCAAAACATGCTCATCTAATAAAAACTTACCCTCATTTTCATCCCAAGATCACATTATCAAAAATATATACTCCTACTCTGCAATCTACCCTTTCACTTTCTTTCAACCATACTTCCCATTATTTCTCACAATTAGCAACTCATGAAAGTTTAATGTCTCTTTTTAACAGAATGTTAAGTTTAAAACAAAATTGCCTCTGGAATCCTTCAGCTAAAATTTATTTTGTATATATCTATAGCCTTCCTTCTATTATTATGATATATCTATGTTAGCTAAATCTTTGTGTGTCCAGTGATAGTCTCAATATCTCAAGGGTATAGAACAAAGGCTTATTTCTTGCTCATCCTTCATATTTAGTGCAGGTGAACTATGACTCTGCTCCAGGTCATCTTCCTTCTGAGACACAGCCTGAAAGTGCATCTCCTTGTGGGACATGCCAGTTTGGTAGAAGGCAAAAATAGAGAGCATAGGGGGAACCACGTGATGCTTCTTAAGGATTCTGTTTACAAGTGGAACACATCTCTTCTGTTCACATATCATTGACCAAAACAAGTCATATGGCTGAACCTAACTGGATGGTCCTGGCATCTGTGGTTTGTTCACAGAGAGCATCAGTGACTATTCTGAAGAAAGTCCAATTTATCACATATACTCTGTGTTGAAATTCTATTGAAACTGAGAAAAGCATAAGTTAAATAGAATTTTAGATGCTGCCTCCAGGAGCTCACAGTCTAGTGGAGGTCTGAGAAAGAAGGAGAGCATATAAATCAAAGTCCACCTACAAATGAGCCTTAATACAGGTGTGAATCAAGTGTGAGGCAGGAGTCCATCAACAAATACTTGACTTTCAATAGGGAGATAAGATTTAAATTGAGTTTGAAAAATGTGGTTAAGAGAGTGTTAACAATACTCTGAATTACTATTATTATTATTATTATTATTATTATTATTATTATTATTATTATTACCGTGTGTGTGGTACTGGGGATTGAACCCAGGGGACGTCTACCTCTGATCTACACCCCAGCTGTATTTTTTTTATTCTTTATTCTGAAACAGAGTCTCACTAAGTTGTGGATGGCCTCAATAAGTACTTGAGGTTGACCATGAGCTGGAGGCGTAGATTGGACGTAGAATGTCTCTGGATGCAATCCCCCATACCAAAATAAATAGATAAATAAATAAATAGAAGAAAGAAAAGTTTCCCTTATAAAAATCTAAATCTGTAAAACTATATTTTCCTTCCTTTCCTCCATTCTAAAATCAATATTTGTTTTAAGTGAGTGCTGTAGAAAAGTGTGGTATGTAACATTGAAAAGTGCATTGGATCATGCTTTAGTAATGGTGTAAATGTTGAATTCATTCCAAAGCCTTAGTTCAATAAGGATTTTGAATGCTTCCTCTGTGCCAGAAGGGGGTAGGTTGTAGTTCATAAGCCTCAAGGAGCCAATAGTCCATTAGGGATGACATGTCTGAATGGACATTGCCAATTTCCATCCCAGTCAGTTTCTTCGTGTATCTTTCAAACTGGATATTGTCTTTCCTTTTCACTCAACCTTTTCATAAACAGTACAAACTCCTTAGCTTTCTAGTCACTGAATTATCATTTACTGAAAATCGCATTCCTGTCTTGCTTCCCTAAGATTATTCCCTGATCACCTCAATTGGTATTTTGGGTGTTTCCAAACTCCTAGTTCTTATATTTACAATCTCTTCATTTATGTACATGAAAGGCTAATCACATGCAACTGATTAGCAGTTGAACTCTCAAGCGGCAACATGGCTATTTACTATAATTCCACAGGGTTCCTGAGGAGTCATCTCACCATGCTACCTGTGATGGTCAAACAGCACAAGCAAATCACCTTACAGTCTGTTCCCAAAATGCAGACACCTGAATGACCATTTCTAGAAGTTAGCAGATATTAAATCTGGGTCAGATGTGGATTCAGTAGCAGGCAAAGAAGTGCTGTATGTACACAGTTATTCTTGCTCTCTGATAATACTGGTACTGCTGAAACTAACCACATACATGCTGACTATTGGAGATGTAGCACATAGATTCTTGTTCCTCAAATATGTTACATGCTCACACCCTCTATTCTATAAGTATGCCATTCCCTTTGAAAGGAAAGTTGTCTCTTCATTTTCTCACGCTTCCTGACTTGATAAACTCAATTCATCTATCAAGCAGACAGACTTAGCTTGAATGCAACTTGCCAAAATCTGAGGCTCTCCTGAGCTGAATGTGTTTCTTTTCTCTGCTTCCAAACTGTCATTCATTCATTTATTTACTGAACAAGCATTGTGAAACTAATAGTCGAGATTGGTTATCTAGTGGTAAACAATAAAGGCAAGATTTCTGCTCTCCTAGAGGTAACATTATGATGCTTTTAGTTTTGAAATTGTCATTGTGATTAAATTTAGCTACACTTATTTGTGCTTGCTCCAAGTCGACAATACATTTTGTGCTTTTGGATATCTTTGCCTCCTAATGTTTCTTGTAATGGCTGGAACATACTAAGCATTCAAGGGATGTTTAATATAACTCATGAAATTATACCTTAAATGGTGAACTTTGAATTATATACAAATCTTTTCAGATACTACATCTACTCAGTGGTATTTGAAGAAACAACCCTGTTGAACATGGCTTATAAAATGACTGAAAGACCAAGCAGATTCCCCCTCCAAAATGGTCCTCTCCATTCTCTACCTGATGCTATTAAGGTTAATGAGTACATTCATTAGGCCTCAACTGAGCATTTTTTTTTTTTTCAAAATCTGTTCGCAACCCACATAATTATTATGGAAACTGCTGTTCTACCCACATGTAATCATCATCCTGCCAAATCTTTTACCAATAGCATTTTAAAAGATATTTTGGGACTTTTTTATTCTAATAGTGGGAGTCTACTGGCTGCTTGATATCTTGTAGAAAATTCGTTTTTATCCCCTGGGGTCAGTAGGATAGTTTAGAATCTCTAAATATTATTGAAAAGCAAGGAAGGGTATTGAGATTATAAATGAAAGTTTTAGTGAATATACACTAAACACTAATGGATTGTTTAATTACAAAAGAAGCAAAATGTTTACTTATTGAGTAAAGGTGAAGTGATGGACTGAAAGTCAAATCTCTAAGGTTTGTAAATCTCAGTTATTTCCACTTCCCAGGATTGACAGCAGATATATAGAGGTGGATTAAAGGAGGTATAGCTAATATTCAAGAGAAACAAGAAAACTCAAAAAATTGGAGTTTACTATGTGTCTAACATAAGGTGATTTCCATTGTACGACTGCCTATTGCTCTATAAGTCTTAGAAAAAATTCTTATTAACCCTGTTTTTGCAGCTGAACAAACAAGGAAGTTTTGAGGCATTAAGCAACCTACTTAAAATTCTACAGCAAACATAGAAGGGTTATAAACCCTGTTCTTGCTAATTTCAAAACTCTACCACTTTCTATACTTCATTGAGCCTATGGCGTAAGCACATGCAGTGAATAGAACATTGAGAAATGTCTTCTAAGGGATCATATTTAATTTTTTAGATAATAAAATGTAATTAAATATTTACTTGAGTAATAAAAGGGCTAAGAAATAATTTGGGTTATAATCAAAGGAACATTAGTTGTAAATATGTAGAAAGAAATATTTTCCAAATAAAGTTCCAATAAAAAGCTAAACATTTTCAAGTATTTTATAAAAATAATAAACCATTTATATTAACGTGTTTTGTCTTCAGTGCCAATTAGGCTGAAACAAATTTGATAAATGTATGTTAAAGTCAATGTTTTCTAGATGAGCTCTATAGTAGGGTGTATATATTTGTTCAGAACTATGCAAAAGTCTTAGAACATAGCATATGAGTCTGAGGGAAGAGAAATGCTTGCTAATACTGACATGGTTAATCAACAGGTAGAGAGTAGAGAGGAGGAAACTAGGAAATAAAAGGGAAATGATGTCACTGAGTCCAGCTACAAAGGGATCATATTTAAGAGCAGTTATATGAGAGCAAAGAACAGAGTGCAGGATTGGCTAGTGCAGGCAGAATTCAAAGATAGCTCCCACTCCCAAGACTACTAACTTGTGGCGTATATACAACTCTGCTGATTGTTCAATCAAACACTAATCCAGGCAGGTGCTGTTTTTAAGGAATTTTCAAAATCGAAATAAGGTCTCAAATAAATTGACTTGAAAAGAGATTATTTTGCTCAGCATGGTGGTACACATCTGTAATCCCAGTACTTGGGAGGCTGAGACAGGAAGATCCCAGGTTTAAGATCAGCCTCAGAAACTTCCTGATAACCTCAGCAACCTAGCAAGACTGTTTCAAAAGAAAGATTAAAAAGGGTTGGGGTATAGGTCCAAGGAAGAATTCTTCTTATTTTGATTACCAGTACCAAAAGAAAAAGAAAAAAAGGAAATGAAAAGAAAAAATAAAAAGAAAGAAAAAAAAGGTTTTAAATGTACTTGATCAAACCCGTTGAACATTGCTGTAGTTGGCTTTGAGGTAGAGGGACTTACATACAGAAAGTAATGTAGTGTCCTCTAGAGGCTGAGAATGGTCCCAGGCTACACAAGAAAGGAAATGAAGACTCAAGCCTATATCCAAAAGGAACCAAATTCAGCCCCAAATTTGGATGTTCTTAGAAGTAAATTCCTCCACAAAGCCTTCAAAAATTAATGCAACTTGTCAGATACCCTAACTTTGGTCTATTTGACCCTAAGCAGAGAATGGAATTTTCCATACCTGGACTCCTGACCTCAAGAAAGTGTAAGGTGAAAAATGCATATTGCTTTTTGATGCTAAATTTAGGCAATTTTGTTACATAGAAGAAATTATTTATTCCACACTTCTATATTTCCTTTGTTGGAAGAGTGATTCTGAGATATACACTTTGGGGATCAGACCTAATTCTGGGTTTGGTTAGTGTAGACTGACTTTCCAAGACCTAGGAATTATAGAGAATAATAGACAGCAAAATAAGCCTATTAAAATGGTTAGCTGGGTGTGTTGATGTGCACTGTAATTCCGGTAGTTGGGAGGCTGAAACAGGAGGGCACAGGTTTGAGGTTGGCCTCAGCAATTTAGGAAGATCCTCAGCAACTTAGGGAGGCCTTGTTTCAAAATGAAAAATAAAAAGGGCCAGAGGTATAGTTCAGTGCTAGAAAAAAACCTGGGTTAAATTCTCAGTAACAAAATAAAATAATAAAATAAAATGGTTAGAGTATCCATCCTTCCCTGATTTGGACTCCTGGATGGCAGGCAATCTCTCCTCTGATTTAACATTTTGTCCCTCCAGGGATGCTTTATCACTACACACATCCTTTACAGAAGCTGAGAAATAGTTTTGCAAATAAACTGACTATTTAGTGTATTACACAATCTTTTTCCTTTGTCATATTATAGCCATTTGAAGAAATGCAAAAATTGAGGCTATTGTGTAAAATCGGCAACAATTTAGTAAGCAGAATGATTCAGTGAAATGGAGAAAACATTTTGAGTAAGCTATTGTATCTGTAGCTTTATGTAACAATTTCTATTTTTTTTTTTCATGAGGTTTCTTTGCCAAGGCTAGACTTCTAGTTTTCAGTCTACAAACTCTTTTCACACTGAATTACACTAATTTCTTCTGTTAAGCTGGTAAACTTTCATTAGTGGATCTAGTGCTTAGAATTTTCTGGCTAACTAGTCTGTGCTATGACAGTACTCAGCTTTTCATAAATCTCTCTCTCTCTCTCTCTCTCTCTCTCTCTCTCTCTCTCTCTCTCTCTCTCTCTCTCTTTCTGTACCGGGAATTGAACCCAGGGGTGTTCTTCCTCTGAGATATACCCCCCAGTTTTGTTTTTTTTATCTTTTATTTTGGGGCAGGATCTAAACTTCTGAGGCTGGTCTTGAACTTTTGTGATTCTCCTGTCTCAGCCTCCCAAGTACTTGTTCTCTCTCTTTTTTTGCCTGATTTATGGTTTTAGAGAATAATCAGTTCTTCATGGTGACAAACATAACAGTCATTCAATCAATAATTGTTTAAAATACCTTTTAAGTTCCAAGCAATAAGGTAGACTTCAGGATGACATTGATGAGAGAACCCACCTCTAATTTGTTTTTTTTCCTTTTCTCTCATTTCATAATTTTGGATATACTTTCATCATTTTCCTTGACCTTACTGCAGAATTTAATAAATTCTAATGAGTAACAGTATGAATACTCAGTTCTCTACAGAGTGAGGTATATAAGAAATGAAGAGAAGAAAGGTATCATTCTCTACTCACTTTTCAGCATTAGAGTCAGGCAAGTGAAAATTTACTAGAATAACCATATATTTTCCTTCCCTCCTTCCTTCTTTTTTTCCTTCCTCTGTCCCTTCCTTTATCCTGTCTGCCTTGATGGTTGATATCTACTGTAAGAGCCTGAATCTGTGAAGTAAATATTTTTACATCTTTACATTTCACATGAGGGGGAAATTACAGCTGGAAAAATATTAAGTTGTACAGCATTATTCAGGACTTAAGCAGAGGCTTCCTAAATCCAGTAACCAAAACAGAACCAGTGCAACTTTTTTTTTTTTTAATTGGTACATTGTAGTTATACTTCATAGTTAAGTCCAGCGTGATAGAAACATACATGCACACAGCATTTGCTGTGTGTTCCCTTCAGGTCCCTCCCCACTCCCACCTCAACTCACAGATAATATTTACATTGATATAGATAACTGCATGTATGAATAAATAATTATTTGAATTGTTTCCATTATCAGATCTCCCCTTTGTCCTTTCCCCCTCCTCCCCAAATCCCCTAGCACTATTCTATTAGTGTCTCCCCTTATTTATCTGAAGTCTTTCTCATTTCCCAGTTTCTTTATAGCTTCCTCATATGAGTGAAAGCATGATCCTTCACTTTTTGTGACTGGCTAATCTCACTTATCATAATATTCTTGAGTTCCATCCATTTTCCTACAAATGGCATAATTGTCAGTGCAACTTCTTAAGTGTATCATTTGATTTCAATTGATGTATGAAGTTATATACACAGAACTGTAGAGAGAACAGTTAATTCTTATCATACTACTACTACTACACACACACACAGGGATTGTTTACTTCCTTTCCTCTCTGAGACAAACAATTATCTTAAGCTACTCCATTGATATTCTTACTGAAAGTCATCTCTCTACTGCTAGAATATGCTGGCAGAGTTATTAATCTTTGTAATCATAAGAAAAAGAGCAACAAGAAGATACTCAAGGCTGGGCATGGTGGTGTGTGCCTGTAATCCCAGTACTTGGGAGGCTGAGATAGTAGGATTGCAGATTCAAGGACAGCCTCAACAATGAAGCAAGACTCTCAGCAGCCTAGTGAGATCCTGTTTCAAAATAAAGAAAAAAAAGGGCTGGAGGTATAGTTTAGTTGTAGAGCATCCCTGAGTTTAATCTCCAGGATAATCAGGATACTTATTTCTGTTAACAGACACAGAATGGACTTTCTTTAATTCAAATTTCACTTTATGACAATATTTTTCTTTCTTGACAAAATATACCATGCCATCTACTAAAACCAAATATTGTATTAATGTATCCC
>PVLC010047229.1:0-11161 GCA_004027655.1 Graphiurus murinus
TTTTCATCTGGAGACCCTCCTATGCCCCATCTTCTCCCTAGCATCCACATATTAGGGAGAACATATGCTTCTTAACTCTTTGTGACTGACTAATCTCACTTAACATAATGTTTTCCAGTTGCATCCATTTCCCTGCAAAGAACATGATTTTATTCTTCTTTATGGCTGAGTAAAATTCCATTGTGTACATATCCCATATGGTAGGTTGTATGTATTTAGAAATCTATTGATTTCTTCTGTGTTTTCCAGTTTATTGGGGTGTAAATTTTCGAAAGATTTTTTAAAATCCTCTGGATTTACCCACTGTGTCTGTGATGATGTATCATTTTTCATTTCTTATTTTAATAATTTGGTTGATTCTCTCTTCTGGTTAGTTTTTCTAAGAGTTTATCATCTTGTTTATCCTTTCTAAGAACCACCTTTTTTAAATTTATCTTTGTGTTGCTTTTGTTGTTGCTGTTCTCTGTTTCACTGATTTCTGCTCTGATTTTAATTATTTTCTTCTACTGGCTTTGGGATTAATCTATACCTGTTTTTCTAGGGCCTTGAGGTGTGTTATTAGGTTATTTGATGACTTTATGTTTTTCTTATGTGGGCAGTCAGTGCTATAACATTGCCTCTTAAGACTACCTTCAAAGTTTTCCATAGATTTTGGTATATAGTGTCTCTATTGTCAATTAATTCTAGGAATTCTTTATTTCTCTTTTTATTTCTTTTTTTTATCCAGTCCTTATTCAAAAGTGTATCATTCAATATCCATGTATTTGCAGAATTCCATTTGATCTTCCTATTGTTGATTTCGACTTTCTTTCCATTATGATATGAAAAGATATTCAGCATTATATTACTTTTTTAGAATTTGCTGGTACTTGCTTTGTGCCCCAGAATATGGTCTATTTTGTAAAAGGTTCCATGAGAAGCTGAGAAGCATGTGTATTCAGTTGTTGTTGGTTGGAATATTCTGTATATGTCTATTAAGTCCATTCGGCTTAGAGTATTCTTTAGGTCTGAAGAGCCTTTATTGATCTTTTGTCTGGTAGATCAATCTAGTCTTATGAGAAGTATGTTGAAGTCTGCCAAAATTATTAAAAATATGGAACACTTTACAAATTTGCATGTCATCCTTGCACAGGGGTTATGCTAATCTCTGTAACATTCCAATTTTAGTATATGTGCTGTTTATGATTTTTAATAGGATGTATCATGTATTTTGTGTTACATCTAAGAAATCCTTGGCTAGTCTTAGATTCTAAAGACTTTTTAACATTTTATTTTCAACATGCCTTTTATTATATTTTAAATAAGTGTCTCATAAAAACATATAGTTAATTTTTTCCACTCTACAACTTTTTGTAATTTACATATTTAGGCCATCATATCTAAGGTAATTATTGATATGATAGCACTTAAGTCTGGCATATTTTTATTTTCTGTTTAATACCTCTCTGAGCCTTAATAGTCTGTCTTTTTTTTTTTTTTTTTGGTACTGGGGAATGAACCCAATGGCATTCTAGCTCTGAGCTACACCTCCAGCCCCATTTTTTTATTCTTTATTTTTAAAACAGAGTCTCACTAAGTTGCAGAGGGCCTCACTAAGTAGCTGAGGCTGACTGCGAACCCAAATCCATTGCTCTGAGCCTGTAGTGAGGCAGCAGGTCATAGGAGAAGCACATGGCATAATCGATGGTAGTTTACATTATGATGTGAGACAATAATGCACCAATAAAAGCATAATAACTTTTTAAAAATAATTACAAGACAGAAAAATAGAAAAAGAAGACGGGACCAAGGTCAGTCACACAATATCCCTTGAAGGCACACCTCCAATAGTCTAAACACTTCCCACTAGCACCACCTCTTAAAGACTCCACCACCTCCTAATGATAACAACTTGGGAACCAAGCCTTTAACACTTGGAGCATTGGAGACACTCAAGATCAAAACTATAGCAATGCCCTTTTATGATTTTATTTCTTTGCTGAGGTTTTCTATTTTCACTCATTTCAAGAGAATACTTAATTGCTTGTGGAAGCATATTTATTATGTTGTTGTAAAATCCTTGGTGAAGTAATTGTAAAATCTTTGTCATCTTGTTGTGGGCATATGTTCATTGTCTTTTTAAAATTATATTGTGATTAACCTAGTTATTAATACACGAAGTGATCTGTCTGTATTTTATCCTGGGCATTTTGGATATTAAGTTATGGTATTCTTGATCTTATTTGGTATTTGTCTTCTATAGCAGGTACTCCATCTTTGAAGTGTAGCATGGCCACCAGGGGATGTTCAGGTTCCTCTTATCACTGGTTCTGCCAATACCACCCCAGAGAAAGTGGGACAGTAACTCAAACTCGTCACTTTCTCTGAGTAGAAGTGTAAAATCAGCTCCCCACTTAGCTCCATGAAAGTTTAAAATAATAGTTTGTATGTATTCTGTTAAAATATATCATTAAAATTGAAAAATAAAATAATCTCAGCAAAATTTGGTTTTATTCTTGCTAACTTTTGTAATCAAACCACCCTCTGTTGTCTGGCTCAGCTTAATACCTGTGTGCGGCCTTTTAGGCCTGGATATTACCAAAGTGGCAATGGCCATTCTTGTGGTTC
The DNA here is from genome assembly GCA_004027655.1 of Graphiurus murinus. Taxonomy (NCBI): domain Eukaryota; kingdom Metazoa; phylum Chordata; class Mammalia; order Rodentia; family Gliridae; genus Graphiurus; species Graphiurus murinus. The sequence continues at coordinate 2,608 of PVLC010047229.1, forward strand.
ATCTCCAGATCCAGAATGTTTGTTCTATAAAGGGAGTTCTAGGATCTCCATAGTCAACTATCCAACACTAAATATCTCTAGGGTCAGACTATTTTCATTACCACATTAACATTCTTGAGTATTATGGAGATTTATTATTTCAAGGCACGTTCTACTGCTGAGACTGTCATTTAGGGGATCAATATAAACATTGAAATAGTGGAAATTTTTTCAACAGCAGCAACATTTCCAAGAATGCATAATTACAGGCATTACAGTATATTATAAGATGTTGATGATCCGCTAACCTGTAAACCTCTCTTCATGTCTTGGTGAAGTAAATAAATTCAGAGCCCTTTCAGAAAATACGATTATGCAGTTGTTAATAGTAAATCCAATTCAATATTATGTCTCCCAAAGGCTTTAGATTATTTCCCTGTGTTATATCAAAGAATTTATGGTACCTCAAATATTTAAAGAGCTTACTGAGGGCCAACAGGAGAGCTGCTTTCAATCTCTCTGCATTCTTCTTTTTCTGATCTCTGGGTTATTCTTTAAAAGGTTCACTTGATTAAATCAAGCCCACTTGCATAATCTCCCTTTTGATTATTTTAAACTCAACTGATTTGGAATGTTAAATATAAATTTTTACATCTAAAAAGTATTTTTTCTTTACCATTTAGTGTGACTTAATCATGGAAATATTATTCCATCATATTCACATGTCTTACCCACATTCAAGGAGAAAAAATTATATAAGAAATGTATAGTAGAGGACTATTCTAGAATTCTGCCTATCATACCCCTCAAGAGATATTTATAAAACTCCTTATAAAAATTACTACCAATTTTATAAAACTTGTCTAAGAAATTAAAGAAGATAGAATATTTTCAAGCTTTTTATGATAAAAGGAAATAAAGGCATTAGCAAAGGTACAGAAAACATAAGAAAAATATCTACAGACCATTATTCCTCAATTGTTGAAAGAAAGATATAGAGATAAATGCTAAAAATAATGGGCAAAGTTGTGGGAGAACATTATATTTTTCAGTCTTGGATTACCTCTCTAAAATATCTATTAATTTTTTAAAAAAAGGAAAATAGTAACTTTACAGTTCAGAATCACAGCAGAACCACTTTAACCAGACGTTCAAGGTTAAATGAGACATATCAATATCATGGAATCCTTGAAATGATACACTCTAATCCCACTTTTTTCCATGGTATATTTGACAAAAAAGAATACTAAATCTAATCAAAAGATAATATCAAACAAGGTGTGGAAAATTCTACAAAATAACTAGCCAGCATTATTAAAATTCATCAGGGTTAGGAAAAAATAAGGAACTATTGCAGACTGAAAAAGATTAAGACATAAAACTAAAAGCAAAGTGGTTTCCTGGATGGGATTTTGAATAGAAATCACATTGGTGGTAATTAGTGAGATCCAAATAAAGCCACAATTTAAGAGCACTATAAGTATTGTAAGGTTATGTAGGGAGATTGGGTGAAGTAGACATGAAAACTGAATTAGTTTCCAACTCTTCTATAAACCTAAAATCATTTAAAAATAAAAGTTTACAAATTATATAGTACATATCTCATGACATTAACATCATAATGTTATTTCATATAACACTAGATATCTTCTTTCTTTAAGCTTAGGACAGTGCAATATTTTCTATGCCTTAAAATAGTACAGTATTTTGAAAATGGCTGTCATTAGTGGGATGATGATGATTCTATGTGTAGTAATTCATCAATTCTATTATTTCTTAACCTTAAAATAACATTGAGTTAATCAGCTTCTAAAAGTAAGAAAATTATTTTTTTCCTATTTACTTCTCTGGTTCTTTCATCTTTCTTTTTTTTTTTTTTTTTTTTTTTTTTTTTTTTTTTTTTTTTTTTTTTTTTTTTTTTTTTTTTTTTTTTTTTTTTTTTGCGGTACTGGGGATGGAACTCAGGGGCATTCTACCTCCGAGCTATACCCCCAGCCCTATTTTTTATTCTTTATTTTGAAACCGAGTCTCACTAAGTTGCGGAGTGCCTAACTAGGTAGCTGAGGCTGGTCGCGAACCCGGATCCTCCGGTCTCAGCCTCCCGAATGCTGGGATTATAAGCGTGCGCCACCACACCCGGCTCTTTCATCTTTCTGATAGAATTAATTCAATGTAAAATTCAAGCCAAACAAGGAAGGAAAAATCTAAATTTTTCTATATCTTATATTGTAAACTAGATTGACATTTAGTGACACATTCCAGGGCACAGAACATGTGAGTTGCACAGCCCTGGTTTATTGGGTCAGTCTCTACTCCCCAGCACCAAGTCCAGGACTTTTGGAATTTTCTTTTGTTGTATCCCAAATAGTAAATTTTATACAACATTTTAAGGGTTTCAGATGGATTGTTTTAATGAAAGTAATAAAATTTGCAATTAATTTTGGATTTCATAATTGAAGAACAAAGGAAACGTTCCTCAGATGAAATTTTCTTGCATGATTCTTCAGATGGTTTTGCCATCACCAGTTTCTCTGAGAATATCACCCTGTTGGAAACTCAATCTGAACAGATGAAGCACCTTTCAACCTGAGTAATTACCACCCAGGGCTATAAACCCTCTGTGCCCAACACATAACCAATCCTTGTCATTAGAATATAAATTACCTTTTCCTTTTTTATCTATTTTAAAGACGAATCCCAGGCCTGACAGCTGAGTTGGAGGCAGGGGGCAGAGGAAATGAGAGTAAAGAAAGAGATCAGCCTGGATAGAACTGTATTCTCCCCTAAAATGAGCTCTCCTTTGAGGCTTGGTTTGGGAAAATATTGAGGATTAAACCAATAGGTGGGGAAGGGACTAGGAAATCAAGAAGCAATTAAATAATCAGCTGTTTCCCATCCCCTGACCTCTGCCTTTTCCTTGACCATGTTCAATGATGAGTTTCGTAGCATTAGTTGGCTTTGCAAAACAGAAAAACTGTAAGAGTCACTATGGGTCGTTTTTATCTTCCAAACATTTTCAGTACAAATAACTTCAGGACACACACATCTCAAACATTAAATTAAAGGCCTTTTATCCTTTGCTGCCACCAATATCCCCCAGTTGTACAGAAATGAGAATTGGAAAATATTGCCTAGTAGACCTCTTGGGCAACCTGAACTTCTGAAAAACAATAGCTACAACAGATGTTTCTTTCATATGATCTGTGTTTGATCTCCTAAATAATGTTTCACTACCAGGGGCTTGGCAAAAGGTCAGGAAATGTGTATAATTTAAGGAGAAAATATGGAAACAAAGAAAAATCCCACGATACCCTGAAATAACTGTTGCAAATTCCGATGATCAAAATGTGGTTTATGTTACAGCAAATGATCTTTATTTTAAATGTCTAATTTCCAAAGATACTTAAGTTTTCAGACAAAGGCAGGCAGCCGTTTGCAATAAAACTGCACCATTTTATTTTTGCAGACAATAGTAAAGAAGTCCTAAGACAATAAGATACATATGAATGTCAAAAAGTCATGTTATCCCTCATGCTTTCTATTAAAATTTTGAGAGTAAACCTTGGGAAATCTAGTCTACCACTTCTCCAAGTTGACTTTTTTTTTTTTTTTTTTTTTTTTGCGGTACTGAGGATTGGACTCAGGGGCATTCTACCTCCGAGCTACACCCCCAGCCCTATTTTATATTCTTTATTTTTGAAACCGAGTCTCACTAAGTTGCGGAGTGCCTCACTAGGTAGCTGAGGCTGGCCGCGAACCCGGATCCTCCGGTCTCAGCCTCCCGATCCAAGTTGACTTTTGAAAGTTGATTAAAATGCCTAATTTTTTTTTTCTTATTTATTCCAGGTAATTCTTCTTTTGAGATAAGAAATAACTAGACAATTACTCATTACAATGCTCTATATGCTTAAAGTGCACCATAGAGCTTATTTCCTTCAATATCAACACCCTTGAAAAAAATCTTTTTTTTTCTTTTATGTGATCATTATAACTATTAAGTCTTCATTCTTACTATTAGAAATACATTAAGAAAAATATTTTATTTTATTTGAATAATTCTCTATACCAATATGGTCAAAAAAGTTTAGTCTAAAAAGACTGAATATATTTTTCTATTTTAAGCACTATTATCCAAAATAAAGCTCTTTCATTCTGTCAGTTTGCATCTTCATTTGGTGTCCCTCAGGAAGCTTCAATCATTAAAATGAGGACTTTCAAGTATCCGATTTCTGGGGGAAAAGTGTGCTAGTGGTTTGGTTTGATGTATAAGTGATACTCCCTTTATCTTAGTAAAGGAATACGCATGGAATCACTGTGGCCTATCAGTCAAAGCATAGATATTTGTATATATAAAATATGAAATTCATGTCCATATTTTGGAAAAATTCCAAGCCCATGAAATAATATCTTACCCATCTTTTTATTGACCATTCATAATCATAGAACATAGGCCATATAAATCAGTAAAGGAAGTAATTTTATTTAAGACTAGCAGGGGACATGTAAAGTTATTGTGTGTTTATAATGAAGCAAAATATTCCCCATACTCTGCAGCCACAATGTTAAATCTAAATGTATGTGTGCTGCTGTTCCTTTCAAGAGCCATAGAAATGGGTTTTCCCTATTTCCTTCATAGGTCTTCTACTCTCTCAAATTCATTATTATGTGTGTGCTATTTTAATTCCAATTCCTCAAAGAACCAATACTTCCCTTAGGTGTCTCTCCAAAGCATAATCTATTGCACTTCTAAATCATGAAGCATAGTAATTCCTTAGCCATATGGCTTTTAGTAACTGGAATGAGATCCCAGGAGTAAAATTCTTTATATTCAAGATCATTTTCCTTCTTGGACTAAAGTATAATAAAATATGAAAATATGATAAAAGTAAATGCAATTGTAAGAAAATGATTTTTTTTTTTAACTAGTGAGAAATTCCCTATAACATAAACTCTTATGGGAATCCCTTAACTCAAAGTAAGAATGACTGGGTTTTCAAAGAATTCACCCATTTATCTACACTGTGGTGGGAAATAGTGCTATGTTAAAGGATAGTTAGTTAAATTTGTCTTCGTATGTTGCTGTTTTGTATGCACCATCTGGTTTTTCTTTTTTTTTTTTGTTTTTCCATTTTGAAATAGGTTGGGGGGAATAAATTTTGAATGTGACTGTTTGACAGACTGCCTCCACTTGAGTTATCTTTCTTTTTAGGGTTCCTTTCCTATTTAGTAGTGAATAAACATCCTTACTTATATTTAAATAACTAATTTTAAAGAAGGAAAAAAGATTTATTCACCTTTAATGTTTGTTCTAAAAAAAACACCTTTACGTGTTAGATAAAGATTACTATATTTAATAAGTTTTCCCTTAGGTGTCAATTATTTTAAATCCAGATTTCACTTTTTTCTTTAAGAATGTAGTGGTTATTTAGACCATGAATACCTTTACCAAGATCAAAGACCTTTAGAAGAGTAACGTATGAAGTGGAAGCAAACTTTTCTTTTTCAATAGTTCTGAGAAGATCCTTTTCAAATCAAAGTCAGTAGAGCCAACTACTGGTATAATTGTTGAAACTTTTCTCTAGTGAAGTAATTGGATGGTGCTTAGAGTTAAACTTTTACAGGATGAAAGAGAAGTCAAGATATATAAATAATATAAAATTTCAACTTGCTTTAAAAAACCCAGTGATTTACTGAAATAGAGTATTGTAATCAGTTTAAAGATCAACATTACAATACTCCCATAACATAATGACACTTTAGATCCATCCTTTTGAAAATCTGTAACTCCTTTGGATCAGGAAGGACCAACTGTGAGATAAGTCAGCCAAGTCACAGGAATGGTCCATGAAAGGAAATTCAAAATGGGATTTTAGAAGATATGTAACCTTCATTTAATCATATGGATTATGATTTTATAAATACAGAGCTCAATATAAACTTAATCAACAAATGCTTATGACCTGTTGTTATTCCATGAATAGAAATGAAAAAGAAATTTGTCTAAACTTTGTCTTTGAATGGATTGTATCTCAGATTTTTGTACAGGCTATAAAAATTAACACAAGCTACATAACTTAAAACAACACAAATTTATTATCTCATAATTCTGGAGGCTAGAAGTTTAAACTCACTATCACTGGGCTGAAATTAAGGTGTTAGGAGGACGGTGCTACCATCAGAGTCTTTAGAGGGGAATCTATTCCTTGAATCTTTATCTTCTGCTGGATTCTCAATTCCTTGGCTTTGTGGCTGTCTCATTTCAATCTTGACCTCTGTGGTCACATTGATCCCACCTCTTCTGTGTATATCTAAAATACCTTCTACCTCTATCTTATAAGGATATGTGTAATTCCATTTAGGAACAGCCCCATAATCTATAATAATTTCCCTCATCACAAGGTCCTTAATTATATCTTCAAAGATTATTCTCCCCAATAAGGCAGCATTCAAAGGTTCTAGGAATTAGGATGTAAATATTTTCTTGGGGCTATCACAGGGATCACCAAAGAATTCATAATTATGAAATGATTTTCATCTGATTTGGGATATGAAAAATATCCAAGTCAAGAAGACTTAACTGAAGCTGGGCGTGGTGGCGCAGGCTTGTAATACCAGCATTCGGGAGGCTGAGACCAGAGGATTCGGGTTCACGGCCAGCCTCAGCTACCTAGTTAGGCACTCCGCAATTTAGTGAGACTCGGTTTCAAAATAAAGAATAAAAAATAGGGCTGGGGGTGTAGCTCGGAGGTAGAATGCCCCTGAGTTCAGTCCCCAGTACCGCAAAAAAAAAAAAAAAAAAAACTTAACTGAGAATTATCACAAGGCAATACATTTAAATATTGAGAAAAATTACTGCAGAGCCTCTTTGAGGTAATACAACATGAAAAAGAGCTGAGAAACTAAAGATGGAGTAAGATAGCTTAACACATATTTAATTGAGTTTCCATAAGGAAAAACTAAAAAAATCAGGAAAGGTAATTTTTAAATTTTATTTATTTATTTATTTATTTATTTATTTATTTAATTTTTCTTTTTTCTTTTTTTTTTTTTTTTTGCAGTACTGGGAATTGAACTTAGGGGCATTCTACCTCCTAGCTATACACCCAGCCCTATTTTTTATTCTTTATTTTGAAACAGGGTCTCACTAAGTTGCAGAGTGCCTCACTAGGTAGCTGAGACTGGCTGCAAACCCAGATCCTTCAGTCTCAGTCTCCCAAATGCTCGGATTACCAGCGTGCGCCACCATGCCTGGCAGGAATGGTAACTTTTAAATATATATTTTTTTTTTACAAATTTCTCTCAAATAGATAAAAGACATGAGTCCATATAAAAAAGAGCCACAATAATTCCAGATAAAACAAATAAAAGAAACCGTCACCTAGACACACGATAGTAAAAATGCAGCACACCAAAGAAAACTATCTTTCAAGAATGAGAGTAAAGCCATGCGTGATGGTGCATACACGTAATCTCAGTATTGAGAAGTCGACAGGACCTTTCATGACAAACAGAAACTGAAAGAATTTATGTCTTCCAAACCAGCACTAGAGAAACTACTTAAAGAGATTAACTACAAAGAAGAACTAATGAGTAAACGTCAAAACCAGAGAAACAATAATTTCCAGGAAGCAAACAGCTAAGCAAAGAAGAATAAACTCCACTGAAAACAGAAGTCAAAACTCAAAATGTTAGGAATTAAAAATCATCTCTCAATAATTACACTGAATATAAATAGTCTTAACTCCCCAATAAAAATGCACAGGGTGGCAAAATGGATCAAAACCCAGAATCCATCTATATGCTACCTGCAAGAAACACACCTTACAAGCAAAAGATTCCCACAAACTAAAGGTGAAGGGCTGGAATAAGGTAATCCATGCCAATGGAACTCGGAGACAAGCAGGAGTAGCAACTATGATATCAGATAAACTATACTTCAAGCTCAAGCTTACCAGAAGAGACAAAGCAGGTCATTTTTTACTAGTAAAAGGAACAATCCAGCAAGAGGAAATAACAATTATCAATATCTATGCCCCAAATATAGGTGCAGCCACTTTCATACAACAAACTCTACGTGATATAAAGACACACATCGATCCCAAAACACTAATATTAGGAGACTTCAATACTCCTCTTATATCTCTAGATCATTCCTCTAAACAAAAGGTCAGTAGAGACGCCTCAGACCTAAAGGATACCATAAATCAAATGGATCTATTAGACACATATAGACTCTTTCACCCAACTACAACTGAATTCACATTTTTCTCAGCTGCTCATGGAACCTTCTCCAAAAAAGACCACATTCTTGGTCACAAAGCGAGCACTGGCAAATTAAAAAAATGCAACATAATTCCCTGCATCTTCTCAGACCATAATGGAGTGAAACTAGAAATAAACTCCAGGAAGACCCAAAGTAACCGAGTAAGTGCATGGAGACTGAACACCACACTGCTGAATGAAGAGTGGGTCATAGAAGAAGTAAGGGGAGAAATCAAAAAATTCCTAGAAACCAACGAAAACGGAGATACAACATATCAAAACCTCTGGGACACCCTGAAGGCAGTACTAAGAG
>PVLC010047230.1:0-11164 GCA_004027655.1 Graphiurus murinus
ACCTAGAGGCATTCTACCTTTGAGCTACATTCCCATCCTGATTTTATTTCTTATTTGAAAACTGGGTCTTGTCAGTTGAGGAGAGTCTCACTACTTGCTGATGCTGTTCTCAAGTCTGTGATCCTCCTGTCTCAGTCTCCTAAGTACTGGGATTACAAGCATGCACCACCACCATACCTGGCTTCCATTTTCACTTTTCTAATTACCAATGTTCCTCACTAAGAGCCATCTTATTGCTCAATTAATATAATTACTGTAACAGCCATATATCTCCAGGGCCAGAGATAATGTACCAAATGTCAACTGCCATCCATCCCTTCCTAAGTAGAGTTTAGCCCAGTTCATTATAGATGAAAGCCTTAACAATTGCATACCACTGACCTACCATTAGAGATTGGGCCCTCATCCCAGATATCCAATTCCAGAATCTCATCCTAGAGTCTGCTTTCTAGAAGTCTTTTTTAGATCAGTGCCCTAGAAGAATGGCCTGATGTAGGGATTTCAGGTGTACACAGTTTATTAAGTAAGTTCCAAGAAAATCCTATAAGGGAATAAGGAAATCAGAAGAAGATATGGCGGGAGAGGAAGCCAAGTAAGGAGATAGACTATCCTTGGTCTGATTCATAGAAGGATGGGGAATGTCCCTGAAGAATGTTTATCACATTGGGGCTAAGGGACAATATTGTGTATCTGCCTTTTCTTTATTCAATAAATGGGGCATGGGGAGTTTAACAGCACATGTGTTTCCAGGTAAGTTGACTCCCTTCAACTAAGTGCTATTATTTTAAGAAGGTAACAGAAGCCGGGCGTGGTGGCGCACGCTTGTAATCCCAGCATTCCAGAGGCTGAGACCAGAGGATCCGGGTTCGCGGCCAGCCTCAGCTACCTAGTGAGGCACTCCTCAACTTAGTGAGACTCGGTTTCAAAATAAAGAATAAAAAATAGGGCTGGGGGTATAGCTCGGAGGTGGAATGCCCCTGAGTTCAATCCCCAGTACCGCAAAAAAATAAAAAAGAAGGTAACAGAAGCTGTTACTTTCAGTATTCACAGCAACTAAAGGGTAGTTGTAAGATGATATTGGAAAGGGGTAATTGATGAGGTACCAATAACTCCTACTACACACATGTGCCAGGCATGATAGTGGACACTTGTAATCCCAGAGGCTGAGACAGGAGGACCACAGGTTTGTGATCTGCTTCAGTAGTTTAGCAAGACCCTCTTTCAAAATTAAAAAGTAAAAAAGGCTGGGAGTGTAGCTCAGAAGTAGCTACTGGGTTCAATCACCAGTAAAACACACACACACACACACACACACACACACACACACACACACAGACACACAAACACACACACATGTATCTGTAAACTATGAGAGCTGATAAATTCATACATAAGTATCTCATAAAAAGAAGTTCATTAACAGTATTTTGAACATGGTTATTTATGATTTTACCATTTTTTATGGAGATACACTGCATGCTGTGAATTTACCCAGACCTACATGAGCCACAATGTTCCTTTCTTGAACTTAATAAGAAGTTGTCAACATTTCAAGATATCATGTAAATTCCCAAAGAAGTTATATTATAATTACTATTGCATGCCAAAGAACACGAAAGCCAATATGATATCAAGTTTTTGGTAAAAAAAAACCAAGTACTCAGAAGTAAGAACTTAAAACATTTTTACATTCTTTTTTTTTTTTTTTTTTTTGCGGTACTGGGGATTTAACTCAGGGGCATTCTACCTCCGAGCTACACCCCCAGCCCTATTTTTTATTCTTTATTTTTGAAACCGAGTCTCACTAAGTTGCGGAGTGCCTCACTAGGTAGCTGAGGCTGGCTGCGAACCCGGATCCTCTGGTCTCAGCCTCTGGAATGCTGGGATTACAAGCGTGCGCCACCACGCCCGGCTCATTTTTACATTCTTTTAATCAGTAAAATTGTAAAAAAGTTTTTTGAAGAATCAACAAATTCCCTAATGTAATCTATCATCACAGTAAATATACAAAAGAAAACGTGAGACTGATTTTCTTGTGATGGATCAGGTTATGCCTTTGGAAAAGAATGGCCATCTTTGCAGTTTTAGTCTAAATAAATAACGATCACATCATCATTCTACAGTGTTACTTTCCCATATTACAGCAGTTAGTGTTAGTTTTTTCAGCTAAGCTCACTTAGCAGTGGCTAGCCACAGATATTGAGTTTTGGATAGCAATTTTTCAACTTAAATTCTCTGAGAAGATTAACCAGACTTCAGTTAGGATTGTATTTTTGATCAAGTGCAAGTTCATAACAAATGCAGCAGTAAAGTGATGTATATTAGACATGGTGAAAAGTAGTAGGAGAAATATGAACTGACAAGACCCTTTTCTCCTCAGCTTGTCATCATTTTAAATCTTTTAGCTGGGTGTGGTGACGCACATCTATAAGTCTGATACTTGGGAGGTTGAGACAGGAGGATCACAGGTTCGAGGCCAGCCTCAGCAATTTAGTGAGACCTTCATAAACTCAAGGAGATCCTGTTTCAAAACAAACATAAAATAAGGCTGGGGGTGTGACTCAGAGGTAGAACACCACTGGGTTCTATCCCCAGTCACACACACACACACACACACACACACACACACACACACACACACACACAAAATCTATTTAAAAAAATTTGCTGGATTTTACCAAACATGAATAATAATGCTTTTATGGAAAAGTTTTCTTATAGACAAATTTTCATAGCATTTTATGTGCTCTTTTCCTTAGGAAAGATCCTCTTCAAACGTTTTTTCTTTCTTTTTTGTTGATAGAGTCATGCATTATATACATATATATTTATTTAATTATTTATTTATTTATTTATTTATTTTTGCGGTACTGGGGATTGAACTCAGGGGCATTCCACCTCCGAGCTATACCTCCAGCCCTATTTTTTATTCTTTATTTTGAAACTGAGTCTCACTAAGTTGCGAGTGCCTCACTAGGTAGCTGAGGCTGGCCAAGAACCTGGATCCTCCAGTCTCAGCCTCCCGAATTCTGGGATTACAAGTGTGTGCCACCACACACGGCTGCATTATATTAATATTTTTAGGAAGATACTTTTCCAAAATATATTTCCCAGCATGATGTTTCACAAGTTGAAACAGTTGTTTTTGTTTAAAATACTGTTTTTAAGGTTAGACAAGTTCAGGATATGCTGGCTTAAACAGAATTAAACATATAAACTACAGAACCTCTGGGAGAATTTAGTATTCCCATAAGCACCATGAATCTCTAATTGGAAAAGAATTCTTTAGCTATTGAACTCGGGAACTCATTTTTCTCAGAGCACGTCATGTGACAAAGATTCTGAGAAGGACTTTGAAACTGCCTTAGCACAAATTCTATCATTACTTCTTAACTGTCATTGTAACTTTATAAACAGTAGCCTCACAGATCTTGGAGATACAGTTTTGATTTATAACATGCATGATGAGTCAAAGGTCTGATCGGGAGACAGTACTATACAATAATTTGAATAGGAACCATTTTATTAAATGGTGAGTTTTTAACTCACTGAAGATTAGAATAATGGGAGAGAGAGGCTAATAAATGTAAAAAGCAGTCCAAAGAGCACAAGAATATCAGGTATAAAAATCTGCCACCTACAAATAGACTGATATAGAACACCTGCAGAGGATTCCTCACCTTTCAGGAAGCTGTCTCGTAAGGTGCTTCACAGACCGGTTCTGCTGTGGAATAGCCTGAGATGTTCAGTGGCAAGCTGTTGGCTGCTGAACAGTGCTGGATGTCATGCACTGTAGGAATGGGCCCTGGGGAAGGTGTACATGCACTGCAGGAAACTGATTCTGGTGTTTTTAAAGGACTGGGCATTGGAGAAGTTGAAAAGGTATCCGTGCCACAGTTGCTGAGTACGAAGCAGCCAGGCGTGATGCATTTACCTGCCAGGTGAACACAGCAGAATCAGGATTGACAAACTCTCTTGCAATGCCTGTCTGGTATTAGCAATTGGCAAAGCTGCAGACATTATTTTGGTTGGTTATCCAATTCAGAGCAGCCCTGCAATGATTCTCTTGAACATTTCCTCTCCTATGCCACCTTATGGTCTCAACATGAACATGGCTATTCCGCCCCTGGTAATCATATCTGCAAGCAAAATAGAAAGCAAAAGTGATGTACAATGGCAGGTAGGTCTGACTTTTTTAAAAGGAAAAGGGAAATATATTTTATTTTATTTTTTTTCAACTTCTTCATATACACATACATTTTTAGAAATATATTTTAGATACTTGCAATAAACCCAATAACCAGAACTGAGTCACAGAGCTGCTCCTAGTCAAGAGTCTGGCTGGGAAACAAGTTTGAAATTATGTTAGCCTCCACAATGGAGGCCTCAAAGAGAATGGAGGTTTGGGAACTTTGTTCAGTGAGTCGATAAGTAGAATATTATTCACAAGAAGTTTTTGAGGATTTCAACATATTGCTAAAATGTCATAGCCAGTGATTCAGAGGACACAGAGTAAAACTAATAATGGAGTTTAGTGGGCAGAATAATAGGTTCCCATTCCCTTCCTCCTAATATGCCTCTCTCATAATCCCTAGCACCTGTAAATATGTAAGGTTGCATGACAAGTTGTAGAGGTTGTCAGATTATCTATTACCTTAAAATACACTATGCTGCATTATCCTGTTAGGTTGGGTGTAATCAACAACAATCTTCATCAGCAGAAAGGGAGGCAGTAGATGAGAACAGATGCTGATGCATCTGAGGAAGACTGATGCTAGGGATGCAGTTAGGGGTATGAAGATGAAGGTGAACTATACTAGAAGATAGATTCCCCACTAGTGGTTCTAAAATGAAATGCAGCTCTGTGTTTCCCAATGACACTTCCTATCTACAGAAATATAAGATAATATATTTTTGTAATTTTAAATCACTACATATGTGACAATTTGTTGCACAATACAAAATTAACATAGGGAGAAACACAATATAGCAACAGCAGAGACATAGACTGAATGTTTTCAATCTTTCATCCACATATTAGGTACTTCTTTTTGAAGTTTCCAGAAAAATTCATTTATATAGCAGATGGGTTCAAGGCTTGGTGCAGCCAATTGAGAATCTGGAACTATGTTAAGTCTCTTCATGCTTATTCTTTTTTTTTATTGGAGAACCAAAATGAATGTATGATAATATCATAGGATAAATGAAGACATGAAAATTATCCTTACATGAGATCCAAAGATATGTAAATTTTTGTTATGAAGTATTTTATTTGATATTTAAAAGTTATGATTAACAATGCCTTGCATAATTTTAGTATATAGAATAATATATCCAAAATATTGAAGGAAGGAAGATTATTAGGAAGGAAGATATTAATGATAATGTTTTATAAGTTTTTTCCAGCTGTGATTCAGCTTAAAAAAATAAGTGGTAGATGTAGTTACCATGAAGCTGATACATGCTTTTACTTATAGGCAAGTTCTTTTCCAGATGCCAGATAGCTTTAATGTTACAAATTATTAATATAATACTTGCAGTCTCTGAGACTGTCTGAATTGAAATCATATATACTAATATCATAACTTTATGATTTAATATTTTTCTTACATTGAGTAGGCCTCAAATACATTTGCAATTAAATATTATATTCTGACACAGGGATATTTTTCATCTTAAGAAAATCTTTTAAAAATAGAGCATTTATCAGTATAATCAAGATTTAACCATTTTTTGTCATTTTTCCTTTCAAAGAATATGTATTTTCTTCCTTCCCAAGTTAGTTTATTCTTAATATGGTGCAAGAAGTTCTTAGGTTTTGCGTGTATTCTGGACATGAGTTATATTTTTTTCCTCTCTCGTTTATTTGGAAGTCAATCTTGGCAGATGATAGACCTCTTCAAGTTTCAATTTTCTCATTTGTAGAATTGTATGACAATACAAAATGTGTAGGATTCGTGAGTTTTGTGAAGAAGGAATTTAATCAATTATAGCATTTATTCAGAATATTATGCTAACATTTGTTTGAAAATTAAACAAAATGAGTATACCAGTTTAATGGTTTAATACAAGAACACTCTAGCAAAATACTTGTTTCTGAAGGAGCTTTAAATTTACTAATAATTTAAGTCAGGGAATGCATGCCTCCATTTGCATATTCAATGAATAAAAAATGCTCTAGGATAGGTATAGACCTCATAGAATTTCTAGAGCATGCAATATGGCGGTTGAAGTGTGTAATACATACGCTGTGGAGTATATAGTTGGAAACTGAATTCAAAGAAAAGTTTCCTTAGCTAATAAAGAAAAGACAAAAAATAAAGGCAGAGTGTTTGATGGTTTGGGTTTAGAATGCCCCCTAAAAGCTCATGTGTTGAAAGCATGGCTCCCAGTGCAGAAGGGTTCAGAATGGGGCATGGCTGAAGCAGGTAGATCACTAGAGTAGTTGTCTTGGAGACCTTGCATATCTCTAGTCTTTTCTCACTATTTCTACTTCTGACTGCTATGACTGGAGGTGGCTTTTTCCACCATGCATCCTGTCACCCACATTTGTGCTTGAAAGCCTGCCAACCATGGACTGAACCTCTAAAACTGTGAGCCAAATAAAGCTTTCCTCTTCTAATTTGTGCTTGTCAGGTATGTTGGTCACAGCGGCAGAAAAACTAACTAAAGCAGATGGTACCAGGTTTACATATTTAGAATATATAAAGTGTACTTTCATTTACACATATATACACACATACTTACACTTACAAAAGTGTGTAATATAATTAAAATAAACCAAAGTTTTCTGATTTTGCATTATCAAAGGCTTTGGATTTCTGTAATCCCATTGAGAAAAGTGGACTCTGAGAACAAACTCAATTCCACAGTTTTAATAAAGTGTGAAAACGATATACACTACTATTACTATTCATAGTGGTTACAATTATAATGTTGGCACCCAATATTTTTCTATGATTGCAAAATATTTGGCTCTGTTCTACATACTTTCCATGTGTTGTTAATTCATTTTAACCTCACAGCATGTGACTATGTAAGTACAATCGTTATCATATCCACTCCATAGATGGGAAAAGTCACATAATGAGGAAAATAATTTTTTAAGACAACATGATAGTGTTAGTAAGTGGATGAGGTAGGATATGAGAATGCATGATAGTATATTATTTGTATTTCTTATTCAATTATATGCATGGTTGGATTAGGGGATAATGTGAGTAAAATATAGAATACAAAGTGTTTATAATTTTTATTTAAAATATTTTATATGACCGTTCATATAACTGATAATATTTGAGCTGAAATTTATACTAATTCAATTTCTATATCAAGAGCTCAAAGTCTAGTAATATTTATATTACAAAGCAAATGTCATTAGTTTTATAATTTCAGCCATACCAAGATAATTTTAAATGCTTTGATTTCACTCAATACTCCTAAAATTTTGTTGTCATTGGTGATCCTTGATAACTGAAAATTTGAGTGTATTTTACCTTGCCCCAAAGTTTTAAACTAAAACTCATATTTTATCTCTAATTTAAGTCACTCAAAGAAATATGGGTGGCCAAAGATTTATGTATACGGATGCCCACTGTAGCATTAAATTGTGAAAACATTCCTAGTATATTATTAAGAGAAAATACGTTTGTGAATATAATCCAAGTGAAGTATATGAGTTTACATTTGCATATGTCAAAAAAGAAGTAGGCACACATATTTACATCAAAATGCTAATACCATTTCTTTTCATTTTTGAGAGGTTCTTCATTTTCTTTTGAAAAAGTGTTTTTTTTAAGCTTTTTTTTTTTTTTTTTTTTTTTTTTTTTCGGTACTGGGGATTGAACTCAGGGGCATTCTACCTCCGAGCTATACCCCCAGCCCTATTTTTTACTTTTTTTATTTTGAAACCGGGTCTCACTAAGTTGCGGAGTGCCTCACTAGATAGCTGAGGCTGGCCACGAACCCGGAATCTCCGGTCTCAGCCTCTCGAATGCTGGGATTACAAGCGTGCGCCACCACGCCCGGCTTTTTAAGCTATTTTTTATGAATACTTGATTTGTTAAGAAGGCTATTCATTATGGACTTTTTTTCCTTCTACTACCCTGATTTACCAGAAGAATTTCGTCTATTTATAATATTTATCAGATGAGCTTCCTAGCACAATGGTTCATATGCTAACGTACATGTTTTTTTTGTTTTTGTTTTTGTTTTTTTGGTACTGAGGATTGAACCCAGGGACTTTCTACCTCTGAACTACATTCCCCCAACCCTTTTTATTTTTTATTTTGAAACAGGGTCTTTTTAAAGTTCTGAGGGTCTCACTTAGTTACTGAGGTTGGCCTTGAACTTGCCATCCTTCTGTCTCAGCCTCCTAAGTACTAGGATTACAGGTGTGGAGCCACTGCACCTGGTCTTAAAATATATATTTAATAAGGATTTTATTCATAGAATGCAACATTTATATGGTTCTTGCAAAAGGTGAAATGAATTTACAATAATTAAACTCTATCCTTCTCAACAAGAATATTAATCCGTGTAACTAAAATTATAGTTTAGTATTGCTTAAGTAAATAGGTTTTTCCCAAGCGTATTTTTTATTTTAATGTGCTTTTATTGGTGCATTATAGTCTCACATCATAATGTAAATCATGTTGACAATGACATACATGCACATAGCACTTAGTGCCCCTCCCCCATCTCCGCATATCCCCCATTCCCAAATAGAGTACTGAGATTGACAGTGATATCTTCACATATGTACACAGTTGATGGTAATATTTCCATTAATGAACCTCAGTCTTTCCCTTCCTCTTCCCTTATACCACTTTTCTGCCTCCAGTGAGGTTCCTCCTCCATTATCTGGAGTTCCTCTGGTATCCCAAGTGTATTTGACCTTTAAATTTTCCCTTGCAAATTTTCTTATCAACATTTTCTAGGGAATATAAAACATGATGCTGTTGAGAGCCTTAATACTTGTTTATTAGATAAATAAATTTTAAATTATGATGTAAGCTATGACAACAAGGTAGTATTATTAATTTCAATGTAGTTGATATAACATTTTTAATTTTATTAAAAATTAGTTTTTACTGATGAGTATTAGAAACTTGCATTCTCCAATTTCCTTTTGCTCTCATAAATATTTAGGTGGTTATTTGAATAAAGGAGTACTTTGTCTTACAGATAAAGAATAGAAAATATTTTATAATATTTTATTTTTTCCTCATTCAGGAAAAAAGTCTCTTAAGTAAGGGACTCATTTGACAATATTTAGTAACAATCAAATAAATGATTGCATATTTTAAAATACACCCACCTCACGCCCACATATGTTTATGACTGGCTGGATGGCCCGATTCCCAGCTGAGGCTGGTATTGTAATTATTTAAAATGGTTCTTTATTAAAGTGAAAACAAGAATATAAGAGGGAAAAATTATTTCTTGACATACAATAACCAAATTAAAGCTATGGATTTCTGCTTCATGCATGTCCAATCTCATATCCTGAGGTGCTAGGATATACTGAGTGATTTTCCTTTCAGGAACAAACCTCTAAGGAACACTTCCACAGTTAAAGAAGAAAGGGTATCCTGAACAACTATTAAAGATAAAGTCATCAGTATAGGCCTGATTTTAATATTTTTTATTTGTAGTGTTTGAATTAAATACGTGTTGAACTAAATCGAATGCTATTTGTGTTTGAATTCATGTCTTAGAATTAGATGCATTTGGCAAAAATTGATATGTCTCTCTAATAGATTATCTTTTTTTTTACCATCTCAGTTCAGCTCTACAGAGGAAAAATACTAAATTAAACAATTTATCTAATACTAATTCTCTACAGAAATATATTTTTTTCTTTTTGCTTTTCCTTTGTTAAGAAAATTATCCTACTTTCAAATAAAACAGGTGTATGGCTTTTCCTTCTTTCAAGTCTTGCATAGATTTTCAGGTCTTTTTATCAGATTCACCCCAAATTTAATTAAATAGGAAAAAGCACCTGTGCTTAACTTCTGTATTTACTATTTGATTAGAGTCCTGTTGATTGTTAACTATTATATGCTAAAATTTTGGGACACCTGGTAGTAAAGGTAACTCCAAATGTTACAGTTTTATGGTATTTCAGTGTATTAACCAGTTTTATATTTGTTAAGAAATTCAACTTTTTTAAAATTTTGTTGAGTGACTGACTGATATGAACCTTTGGTTCTTGAATTCTATTTTTAATTAACTTTATCATTTGATGTTACCACATGCATTATTAAATTGAAGGTAATCTTTCACAAATATTCATTTTAGATTTATATGAAAGCCATACTTTATATTTTTAAAATGTGGATTTTACTTACTAATTTTTAAATTTTTTCAAATTTAACTCATTGAATGCATTTTTTAACTCTTGGGAGGTAAGCCTTTCCTTTGATAAAATTTATTTATTTATTTTTATGAAAAGGTCTGTGAAGTAGAATCCTCATAAAAGCAAATAAACCATGACTCTAGGCTAAAATCATTGCCAGATATGTTCTTAAATTAAATTATAGATCATTTTAGACCCAAATAAATACTATGCAGCTTAAACATCTCTCTGATTTAATATAGATGGTTCTGAATGAATTTTAATTATCAAAAATCAAAAAGAAATTTCAGGTGTAACAGAAAGCCTCATCAGAAAATAGATTTATAATTGTGCTTCTCTTCTACCTACCAAAGTGTAAAAAGAAAATAAAATTAAAATCACTTAAAATAGATTATTTATTAATCTTAAAGAAGATGAGAAACATATATTTCCTTAGAAGCACATATGATCACTGAATTCTTAAAGTTAACTCCCTCAGATGGGTGTGGGAAGGAATTCCTGTCATGGACAGCCTGCTTTTCTTCTACTATTTCCAATAATGGCTTTATGGCTCTTTAGGTTCTATTCTGCTTTTTTTTTTTTCCAGTTCCTTATAAAGCTGATCCCTAGCCGGGCGTGGTGGCGCACGCTTGTAATCCCAGCATTCGGGAGGCTGAGACCGGAGGATCCGGGTTCGCGGCCAGCCTCAGCTACCTAGTGAGGCACTCCGCAACTTAGTGAGACTCGGTTTCAAAATAAAGAATAAAAAAAAAAATAGGGCTGGGGGTATAGCTCGGAGGTAGAATGCCCCTGAGTTCAATCCCC